>OY821755.1:47368248-47580174 GCA_963682095.1 Potentilla sterilis | reverse complement strand
CGCCCGCCATCACCACCTTCTTTCTCCAGTTGTTGTCTACCCATGTAGGCATATTGGTGATGATCGGTTGATGGTTCCGGGCGCTGAAGGACAGGCAACCCCGGGACCCTTGCTTCCTTGAGTATGACAACCTATACAAGGCCCGAAATTCGTTTACCGTTGGCATACTCATTCCGGACAGCTCATATAGGCAGCCGAGGCTCAGTAGTCGCCTCCACTGGAGCCCAGGAAGCTGCGCGGGCGACACTTGCAGCGCACTGAGCATATACTGCATGAAATCTGGCAGCGGGAGCGAGAATCCATGCCGGAACTGATCCTGATGCACGGCAACCCAACCTGCCTCCGGGTTGCAGGCTGACTCTCCAGGATTCAGGGGCCGCAGCAGAACCTCATCCGGGATACTCCACGATTCCCGAAACGCAGCTATCTCTCCAGGGGTCATGCTACCCTCCGGTTCATCGCACACCATGGCATCCTTCCCTCTGCCAATGGTGTAGCTCACGGCCGGAGCACCCGCAAGGCGCACCCCGTGCGGTATTTCAGTCTCCGAGGATTCAGCCCCGGAAGACGAAGACAAAGACGGAGACGAAGCCCTGCTCTCGGAGCAGTCAGCGACTTCGGTCTCCGGGGATTCCGAACCGAGCCAGTCCTCCAGCCTCTCCGCATCGTCCACGATGGGACTCCTGGCAACCGATTCGGAAGCCCGGTCAGAACTTGAAGAAGACATCTTAACCTAGGGGAAGAAAAAACAAAACCCTAGCGCTCGTCAGCAACAGGCTACAACAGCGCCTTCTACGACCTCTCCCCAAGTTTGCCGCAGAGCAATTCAGTCAGCGACAGAGATCCCTCCCACCCCCCCCCCCCCCCCCCCCCCCCCCCCCCCCCCGCCCGGCGCAAAACAACAAAAGCAAAAACAAGAACAACCACCGGGGCAAAGAAATCAACAAACTTACCGATTAATATGCTCAACCAAGGACAGTCCGTCCGGCGAAAGCAGCGAGCAATGGTAGGAAGAGAGTAGAGAGCGCTCGAGAAAACGGATCTCGTGGGGCAAGGGGCTCAGAGCTTTCGCCGGATTTCTCTCTTTCTCTTAGTTTCTCTAAAGCAAGAAGCAACAACAGAAAGAAGAGCAGAGGAGGCCTTTTTATAGGGGGGGCCGGTGCCCTAGGCACTTGTAATCCCTCCAAAACGCACAATGCTCTCAACTCAAACGCCTGCGAATCCAGGCCCTCCATCTCAAGACCGCTCCCTGCTGGCACGTGTCCCAGCATTGGTAAACTGCCCATACCATCATAACTGACGGGACTGATAGACTTCCTCCTTAAATGCATGTCAGCCACTTGCCCCACACGCTGGCGACAGGAAGGTAGGAGCGGGAACCAAGGCGTCAGGCCCTCCCACACTTCCCCAGGCTCCACTGCTGCATGCCATTTCACTGGGGGACTCGTCTCGATATGGCAGAACGCCCGGTCACCATGGCAGTTCGGTCACCATGGCAGTTCGCGGTTATGATCATTCAACCGGCTGCATGGCTTCTTCGCTGCATATCTTGAAGACCTCTCACCGGTTATTATTTTTTCAACCGCTTCGAGAGCATCGTTCCGGGTATGAGCCATCCGCCCGGCACCATGGCAGTTCGCGGTTATGGTCATTCAACCGGCTGCATGGCTTCTTCGCTGCATATCTTGAAGACCTCTCACCGGTTATGATTTTTTCAACCGCTTCTAGACTAAAGTTTAGGGTTTAGGGTTTTAGGGTTTTGGATTTAGGGTTTAGAAAACAATAAAAAAACACAAAATGGTATTTGACAAAATAACTGAAATAATTTTATGTTATGAAATCCCATGTGGCAAAATTTAATTGGAAGAGAGGACCACTGGGTATTGTCACGTGGTTCTCCCATACCACTGAAAGTTCCTCGATTAACCAACACATTTCAACGCTAAAAAAAAAAGCAAGTATTAGGATTATGGTAACTAAAAAGCAATGAAAAATGAAGTATAAACTAAACTATCAACCGACCAAAAAGTTGTGAAATCTCAAAGTCCCAAACTGACGACTTGTAATTTGCTTCGGGTCTATTGGTCACTTTTTTTTTTAAAACGACTGAAGGGCTAACTCTTCGTTCTTAGTCAGAAATTTATTGAAAACTCAAAAAAATATAACACAAGCAGGGCATTCCCATTGCTTGTACTAAAAACACTAAAGTGATACCAAACAATTTCCATATAAATAATAAGCAAACTAATGAAATCTATAAGCTGCTGCTGAGGATAAATCTCTCCCATATATCCGATCAATCAAAACAGGCAGACCATCCCACCATTTATACCCAAAATTACAAGCACCAAAGTTAGCCAACGCATCATCCACCACATTCCCTTCCCTGTAAATATGAGAAACTCTACAATGCATCTGACGAGCAGTATATAGGTAATTAGTCCAAGCAACTCTCAATCGCCATGGAACAAGCTTAGGATTCCTGAAATAATGAACTACTAATGAAGAATCAGTTTCTAGCCAGAGACGGGTCCATCCCTTTGCCTAGGCAATCCGTATAGCCTCAATCACTGCCAAAACCTCTGCATCAATAGCATTATGAACCTCCACTTTTCTTGCAAAAGCCCCCATGAACAACCCCTTATGATTTCTATTAATACCACCAAAACCCGCGGTAACAGAATCACGAAAAGAACTATTAGTATTGACTTTTACCCAATTGTCGGGAGGAGGAACCCATCAGACATAAGTGAATTTCGGAGTTTTAAGACGCAAAGATGAGAGACGAAGCACCTGAAACATATCCTGCACTCCTGAAATTCTCTCACATGGAGCAAAAGAAATCAAAGCAGACTCCCTCAAGGCAATCAAAAAAGAATGCTTGAATCTCAGTAAATCAAAAGCTGCCTCCTCAAATCTGATATTGTTTCTATAAGTCCATAAGCACCACAAAGCATTACGGAAAGCAAAACTCCATAGCTTTCTGTTACTATATGTCATATTGTCTAAGAACTCCTGAGAGATTAGGTGCAAAAGAGGTGTACCTGGGGGTAAAGAAAATCTGAACTAAGAAGCTAGTCATTGCCAGAAAGCATTGATTATGTGGCAGCCAAAGAACAGATGAATCAGAGTCTCGCCGCTCAAGCTACAAAAAGAACATTTAGAACACAATGAAGTCCCATGTCTTTGTAAGGCATCATCAGTCAACATCCTGCCATGAATGACTTTTCAAGCCACCAGACTTTTCCTCGGCTGAATGGCTTTATACCAAATCCATTTACTCCACTCAACTGTAGGATGCGAAGGGGAGAAAAAGGAGAAAGCAGCCTTTGTAGTGAGATGACCAGAAGGAGTATCAGGCCAAATGACCTGATCAGAGACATTGTCCAAAGGCAGCTGCACAACGCTTATCCGACCAACGATGTCTGGAAAGAAAAAAGTAAACAAAGGAGGCAACGCCCATTGTTTATTTTTAATAGCACCACTAACCTTGTTCGGCATGAGAGATCTCGACACGGGAGAGATGCAGAGAAGCCTCGATACAGGAGAACCCAACCACACTACCAGAAAAAAGGGTTTTCCTGACGAAAAAAAAAAAAAACGGCCGACGAATTAAAATTTTCGTCGGTAATTCTAAGGAATAGCCGACGATTTCATTTTTCGTCAGTGAAAAAAAAAAATCGTCCGCCATAGTTTAACCATAGCCGACGAAACCGTTTTTTCGTTGGTATTTTCAAAAAATCGTCGGCTATATTCATATTTCAGTCGACGATTTGTATTTTCGTCGGCCTTTCTCCGAAACATTAGCCGACGAAAATTTTTGGAAGTATGGCCGACGAAGTTGACATTTTCGTCGGCTATAAGTTTTTATATTTTCAGATCTGGGCAGCAGCTGCTCATTTCAAAAAAAAAAGGGAAAAACAGGAGAAAGAGTGAAAAATCTGTGGGTATTGTTGAAATCCGTCATCTCTTACATTGTGGAGCTATATATAGGTACGTATATGTGTATATATGTTGATTTTGAGTTTTAGTGATTTTGATTTAGTAAGTGATTTTTTGTTTTGTTGTTGTTTTAGTGTTAGAATGTATGTATATATGTTGATTTTGAGTTTTAGTTGAGTTGATTTTGAGTTTTAGTGATTTTGATTTATTAAGTGATTTTTGGTTTAATTTGTTGTTGTTTTAGTGTTAGAATGTATGTATATATGTTGATTTTGAGTTTTAGTTTAATTATGTGTTTTAATTTGATGTTATTTTAATTAGTCTTAAAATATATATATATATATATATATATATATGTTAATTAATAGTTGTTGATAGTGTAATTAACTTAAATAATGGTTGATATATAGTGTAACTTAAATAATGGTTGTTAATGGTATATATATATATATATATATATATATATATATATATATATATATATATGAGTTGATGTTGATAATAATATATATTGTAATGTAATTAATTATTAAGAATTTATATATATATATATATATATACAGTCCCATTCAAATACGGACGTCCGTACGGTGCGGATCCGGCGTTTCCGGCCACCGGCGAGGCGGCGCCGGCGTATCCGGCCGGTGGGCTGTGCTCGCCTCGACCCGACGACCCCTTCTGTGCCGGCCCGGGCTCCATCGCCGGCCGGGAGCCGGCCGGAATCTGGAAAAAACCAGAAACATGAACTTTACTGTTCATTTTCCTGGTTTTCTCCAGATTCCGGCCGGCTCCCGGCCGGCGATGGAGCCCGGGCCGGCACAGAAGGGGTCGCCGGGTCGAGGCGAGCACAGCCCACCGGCCGGATACGCCGGCGCCGCCTCGCCGGTGGCCGGAAACGGCACATCCGCACCATGAACAGTGCGTGCGGACGTCCGTATTTGAATGGGACTGTATATATATATATGTATGTGTTAATTAATTTCTTATTAATTAAAGTTATACATATATATTATTATCAGGCTATATATGGATCTGGATAAGAGTTGGATTTCGCTTCCAAGGCATGACCGACGATACACTACAGGAGTTGTGAATTTTTTGCAGTTCGTCGAGGAAAATGCAAACGGGAATGATTACCATTATTGCCCGTGCAAGAAATGTAAGTGTCGCAGTGATATGTGTCGATTTCCGATTAGGACAGTATGGGAGCACCTAAAGAGTAATGGATTTTGGCCGAAGTACAAACGTTGGATATATCACGGTGAGCCATCATTAGATGGATCGCATGATCATAGGCAGTTTTTTGAGACGGGCAGTAGTAGTACATCCAACGATCCAACAATGGCACACTACCAGAAAAAAGGCTTTTCCCGACGAAATAAAAAAAAACGGCCGACGAAATGAAATTTTCGTCGCTAAAAAAAAATCGTCGGCTATTCCCCGAGAATGGCCGACGATTTTTTTTTTTCGTTGGTAAAAAAAAAAATCGTCCGCTATATTCATATTTTAGTCGACGATTTGAATTTTCGTCGGCCTTTCTCTGAAACTTTAGCCGACGAAAATTTTTGGAAGTATGGCCGACGAGTACTAGGTTTGATTTCGTCGGCTATGATTAAAAAAAAAAAAAAAAAACAGCTTCCATTTTCTATCACTATCGACAAACCATTGCTTCGTCCTTCAAATGCAAATGTGTCGTGAAATAAGATATGACCGAAATAATGAAATACGTCTACGGTTGAAAAATGACAAGATTCCGACAAAATCTGTGTGCCGAATGTTGCGGTTAACTGTTTTTTACTTCCGTTTTCCTATGGGTAGCCTGACGGTCGGTAAATATTTTGAGGAAAATTTTTATACGATTAGTTGCGTCTCATCGATTTGAAACTATTATCTGTTGAAGGTCAGGCCAAAAAACGTCATTTAGACAGGTCAATTACCATTTCTAAGCGTTTAAAGGGTTGACTCACCCGGTTGACCGTCCCGATCGAGCCTTTAACGTTGTCAGATGTAGTTGGATTTTTTTTTCATACATGTATTTAATCTTAACGGTGATATCTGACGGTTGGAATAGATTTTCCAAACATTTAGATTCAAAATCGGAACATATGCACTAATGTTCCTTAACTTGTTTACTAAGTGTTTAAGTGAATGTATAGTTTCAAATAGTTACTATACGTACACTCTTCAAATGCAAATATGTCGTCAAATAAGATATGACCGAAATAATGAAATACGTCTACGGTTGAAAAATGATAAGATTCTGATAAAATCCGTGTGCTGAAATAATGAAATAAGTCAAAACCCGGTTTACTGCAGATTTGGCGTGTGGGCTTTTTCGGGCTTTCGAGTTCGTTTAGGGCCTCAAAACGGCAGTTTAGTATGTTTTCATAGAATAGCCGACGAAACATTGTAAATCGTCGGCTATTCTCTAAGTTTAGCCGACGAAAATTATATTTCGTCGGCTAAACTCTTGATCCGCGCCTTTTTATTGTCCGCCGTTGGATGGCTCAGATCCGACGGCTGTTGATCTTCCAAAGTATAGCCGACGAAATCTTTTAAATCGTCGGCTATTCTCCTTCTAAATCTTTTAAATCGATTCCTCCCGCCTTTTTTCTCTCCTCCTTCCCCCCCCCCCTCCTCCGGCCTCCTCCTCCTCCGGCCTCCTCCTTCCCCTCCTCCTCCTCCTCCTCCTCCTCCTTCCCCTCCTCCGGCCTCCTCCTCCTTCCCCTCCTCCTCCTCCTCCTTCTCCTCCTCCGATCCGGTATTTTTTTTTTGCCCAAAATGGAGTTATAGCCGACGATTTTGGCATTATTTCGTCGGCTATAATATCTATAGCCGACGAATTTTACCAATTTTCATCGGCTATACAACTTATAGCCGACGAAAAGTGCATTATTTCGTCGGCTATAACTAATTAATACCTATTAAAATAGTAATATATTTCGAAGAAATAGCCGACGAAAATTTATGAATCCGTCGGCTATACTTAATGAATTTCGTCGGCCATACTCGAAAATACCCGACGAAAATCGTCGGCAATTTCTCCCAGGTTTGGCCGACAAAAAATATTTTCGTCGGTAAATTCGTCGGCCATACTCTGCTATAGCCGACGAATTGGTTTTTTTCGTCGGCCATTGTATTACCGACGGGGTTTTCCCGACGACTTATAGCCAATGAAAATTTCGTCGGTAGAAGGTATAGCCGACGAAAAATTGGCATAGTCGACGAAATTTTTTTCGTCGGCTATTCCCTCAGATCTGGTAGTGGGCATTCATCAACGACGTGTTTCCTTTTGAAAGCGGTGTACGTGGGGAAAAATTGACAAGTACAACAAACTGATTGCATTGCAACAGACCCCTGTGTCTTCAAGTTCTGAGAAGACAGTTCTTCAAAGTGTGATGGAGGTAATGAGGATTAAAGTCGAGACAAAATCGACTATCAGGCAAGTGGATGAATATCTACAGTACACTTCTTCGTTGTTGGAAGAGGGTCATCGTAATCCTACCAATCACCGCAAGGTCTGAAGTATCCTCAAAGATCTAGGGTTTTTCTACATTAAGATTCATGCATGCGCATTTGACTGCGTTCTCTTCTGGGGTAAAGATGCAGAAGGGAATGACCTTGCTAGCCTTGACTCATGTCCGATATGTCAGTCTGACCGATATAAGTTGACGGGAGCAGGCAATAGGAAACCTGTGAAAGTGCTTCAGTATTTTCCGTTGAGAGATAGGCTTGAGCGGTTGTACATGTCAGAAACCACCGCAAAAGCTATGAGATGGCACGGTGAGTGGGACGCGGGAGACGCAAATATCATGACACACATCTCTGACGGAGCGGCTTGGAAGCATATAAACAATGAGTTTCCTCATTTTGCGTCAGATGTCAGAAACGTCAGGCTCGGGCTCTCAACCGACGGGTTCAACCCTTTCGGCACCATGAGTCTTTCATACAGTATATGGCCGGTGGTTTTGGTACCTTACAACCTTCCTCCGTGGATGTGCATGAAGAAGGAATATAATATGTTGACGTTGTTGATTCCGGGGCCTGGTTACCCAGGAAAATGTCTCGATGTGTATATGAGACCATTGATTGAAGAGCTTAAGGTATTGTGGGACGTTGGTCATCCCACTTTTGACAAGTACAAGGAGGAGACGTTCCAGATGCATGCCATGGTTATTGGTACCATCAGTGATTTTCCTGCTTATGGGATGTTGTCGGGCAGTGTTGTTAGGGGATACAAAGCTTGTCCAGAGTGCCTCAGCGATTATGGGAGCACCCCTCATTGCAACAAGATATGCAGAATGGGTCATCGTGTGTTCCTTCCGGCGGATCACCACTGGCGTTACGAGTCCGCCGCATTTGATGGAACCGAAGAACACGGTGGCCCCCCAGAAGATGGACGGGAAGAGAAATTTTAGCAGTGCTTAATGAGTACGATTTTGGGACCCTCAGCAATCATCCCGACATTGTAGCGGAAATACCTGAAAGGCCTGAAGAGTACAAATTCTGGACACATAAGAGCATATTGTGGGAACTCCCGTACTGGTGTGAGTTGCTGATCCGTCAATTCCTAGACATTATGCACATAGAAAAAAATGTTTCTGAAAGTGTGGTGGGCACAACGCTGAACTTGGAGGGGAAGACGAAAGACTGTCCTAAGGCTCGCACTGATCTGCAAAACATGAATATCAGAAAAAAACTATGGTTGAAACAAGGGAAGAGAAAAATGCCTCAAGCTCCTTACACCGTCAAGCCTGAGCATAAATCAGAAATTTTCCATTGGATAAGTCGGGCCAAGTATCCTTCAGGCTTTGCTGGAAATATAGCCAAGTGTGTGAACAGACAATTCAACAATCTTTACTGGTTGAAAAGTCATGACAATCATATCCTGCTACAACGTCTCTTCCCTGTTTTCATTCGACCGTTCCTTTCCCGTCACGTTGTGGAGCCGTTAGTAGCGTTGGCAAGATTTTTCCAGAAGGTATGCACACGGGAAGTGAGAAAATCTGACCTCCGGGAAATGCAACAAGACATCGTTCATATCATGTGTAAATTTGAGATGATATTTCCTCCAAATTTTTTCGACATCATGCCTCATCTCATGATCCATCTTTCTCGGCAGTTGTTGCTCACCGGTCCTGTGCACTTCACTTGGATGTATCCGATGGAAAGGTACGTATTTTACACCTTATGTTAATTTCCTCATCAATATATGTGATATAGTATTAACTTATTATCATAACACTTTAAAAACTTGATTTATAGGCAACTTGGACAATACAGTGATTTTGTCCAAAACAGATCCGCACCTGAAGGATGTATAGCTGAAGCATATATTGCGCACGAGTGCGTCACCTACATGAAGCTGTATTTAAGAGCGTTATAGGAAAGCATACCGGAAGATGTACCTTCACAGTTCAATCTTTCCATACTCTCCGACGATGTTGTACTCGGTGGAAACATGCTAGTTTCCTACAAGTTGAAAGATTATGAGGTAGCCATTGCACATTGGTGGGTACTAATTAACTGTCCAGAAGTTCAATTTTGGAAGAACATGCATCTAAACTGTGACCAAGTAAGAGGTGATCTCGATTACCACAACCGGACATTCGTAGAGTATTTCGGCCGCTGGGTACGTAACTTTAACACTATTCTATACGTATTTATATATTATTGTGTATAATTATTCATATTTATAGTTGATTCTGATGGTTGCAGATGGACCTTATTAAAAATGATAATCACCCAAATTGGACGCACGAACTCAGACTTTTGGCGATGAAGCCGGTCTATTCAAAAGTTTATGCGACGTGCAAGGTGAATGGTGTGTTATTTCGATGTGAAGAGAGAAACCTCAGACTGAAAACACAAAATTCAGGGGTTATGGCACATGGTGGGGATGATGGAGTTGACTATTACGGTGTTCTCCATTCAGTTGTGGAACTGCATTATGGAGAAGGCATGAAAGTGCACCTTTTCAAGTGTAGATGGTTTGACACACGACCGCAGAGCATGAAAACCGATCAATACAGCATAACTTCTGTGAACACTAGTACATCATGGTATGAGGATGACCCGTTCGTTTTAGCCACATGGGTGAAACAAGTGTTTTATCTTGATGATCTCGCTAAGGGGGACCCGTGGAAAGTAGTCAACACTATCCACCATCGCAACATTTACCGGGCGTCTACACTTGGAGTGGCTGAAGAGAACGAGGAAAGTGGCACCGCGTATCAAGAGCCCAACTCAAACGGTATTCCTGACTCCTCTTTTATTCGCCTAGACACGCCGGTGCGAATTCGACGTGAAGAGCCACTGCTTGTTGATGTTGATCCAAATGAAGAAACTAACGAGGACTCTAGTGGTGAGGAAAGACATAGATTACCCCTATCGAGCAATTCAGAAACCGAAGAAGACTCATCCGATGATTCCGATTACAATCCGACGGATTAAGTAATTTAGATGATGTAATCCTTTCATTTGTAATCCGCTCATTTCTAATGAACGGGCGTGGGGATATGCCTCCCAGCTAGGCTGGGTTCCAAACCCCTTAAAAAAAAATTTGAAATATGTTGACTGTTGGGTTTCTGTTTTTTTTATGTTCAATTTTAGTTATATATGAACAGGACATAGGAATACGAGAGGTGTAAAACCACTGATTTTTTTTTTTCATAGAATAGCCGACGAAATATGTATTATTTCGTCGGCTATACTCATAATAGCCGACGAAAAATGCGTGATTTCGTTGGCCATTCATATATTAAAAAATACATATTTTATGTTAGACAGAAAACGACAAAATAATAGCCGACGAGTACTAGGTTTGATTTCGTTGGATATGATAAAATAAAAAAATAAAAAAAAGACCAGCTTCCATTTTCTATCACTATCGACAAACCATTGCTTCATCCTTCACATGCAAATATGTCGTCAAATAAGATATGACCGAAATATTGAAATACGTCTACGGTTGAAAAATGACAAGATTCCGACAAATTCTGTGTGCCGAATGTTGCGGTTAACTGTTTTTTACTTCCGTTTTCCTATGGGTAGCCTGACGTTCGGTAAATATTTTGAGGAAAATTTTTATACGATTAGTTGCGTCTCATCGATTTGAAACTATTATCTGTTGAAGGTCAGGCCAAAAAACGTCATTTAGACAGGTCAATTACCATTTCTAAGCGTTTAAAGGGTTGACTCACCCGGTTTACCGTCCCGATCGAGCCTTTAACGTTGTCAGATGTAGTTGGATTTTTTTTCATACATGTATTTAAGGTGAACGGTGATATCTGACGGTTGGAATAGATTTTCTAAACTTTTAGATTCAAAATCAGAACATATGCACTAATGTTCCTTAACTTGTTTACTAAGTGTTTAAGTGAATGTATAGTTTCAAATAGTTACTATACGTACACTCTTCAAATGCAAATATGTCGTCAAATAAGATATGACCGAAATAATGAAATACGTCTACGGTTGAAAAATGACAAGATTCCGACAAAATCTGTGTGCCGAATGTTGCGGTTAACTGTTTTTTAATTCCGTTTTCCTATGGGTAGCCTGACGTTCGTTAAATCAATTTTGTAAAATTTTTATACGATTAGTTGCGTTTCATTGATTTGAAACTATTATCTGTTGAAGGTGAGGCCAGAAACCGTCGTTTAACTAGACTAATTTCCGTTTTAAAGCGTTTAAAGGTTTGACTTAGTGGTTTGACCAACAGTTTAGCCGACGAAAATTATATGTCGTCGGCTAAACTGCTGCGTTCCGCTTATTGTCCGTCGTTGGATAGCTCAGATCCAACGGCTGCTGATTTTCAAAAGTTTAGCCGACGAAATATAATTTTCGTCGGCTAAACTCTTGCGATCCGCACCTTTTTATTGTCCGCCTTTGGATGGCTCAGATCAGACGGCTGCTGATCTTCCAAAGTATAGCCGACGATATTTAAAGCATAGCCGACGACATTCAAAGAATAGCCGACGATTAAAAAAGATTTCGTCGGCTATTTAAAGAATAGCCGATGAAATCTTTTTTAATCGTCGGCTATTCTTTCTGCTATAAATCAGAAACTCGCGAACCCTAGCCGACTTTTTGCTCTCCTCCTCCTCCTCCTCCTCCTGCTGCTCCAATCCGCCGATCTCCTGCTCCAGTCCGCCGCTCTACTCCTCCTCCTCCTCAAATCGGCGGCGCCATCGTCCCTCCTCCTCCGACCTCCTCCTCCTCTGATCCTCCTCCTTCCTCAAATCGGCCGGCCGGCCTCTTCCTCCTCCTTCCCCTCCGCCTTCCCCTCCTACTCCGACCTCCTTCCCCTCCTCCTCCGATCCGGTTATTTTTTTTTTCAATTTAGTTTAATTTTATAATTTAGGTATATAAATTGTTATATATTTAATTTTAATTATATAAATTGTTATATATTTGTTAATAAATTTAATTTTAACAAATTGTTATATATTTGTTATATATTTAATTTTAATTATATAAATTGTTATATATTTGTTATATATTTGTTAATAAATTTAATTGTTATATATTTGTTATAATTTAGGTATAGAAATTATTATATATTTAATTTTAATTATATAAATTGTTATATAAATTGTTATATATATATATTGTTAAATTAATTATATATATAAATTGGTAGTCTAATTATATAATTGGTTATTTGTATTTATATATATGTTAATAATGAAATATAGTTATATTTGTATATAAATAGTTATATTTAGGTTAATGGTTAGTATTATTTAAAATTAGTTAAAATTTAAATATTAATTTGTTAGTATGTTTTGAAATATGTTAGTACTATTGGTTATTATATTAATTAAAATTTGTTATTTAATGTAATATAATTTAATATTAATTAATGTATTAATGCGTCAACCTGCAGATGGCCGATGCATTGAGACAGTTATTCGGAGGCCGTTGTTCCAGATCGAGGGGTTCTGGAAGTTCCGCCGGTTCCGCAGACTCCGACAGGACCCTTAGCCAGCCTGAGAGGACCATCAGCCAGCCGCGGAGGAGTGTGGATTCCTCCCACCCGCGGAGGAGTGTGAGTTTTCGGCACCAGACCCTTCTCCAGGCGGGGCTGCTGTCGAGCAGTTCACGTCCCCCTCTCGGGCCAGATGCTCCGAGCTTAAGTAGGCAGCTATTTCAGGACGAGATAGCTGCAGACGTTTCTCAGGTCCGTATGCCTGAGGTTCATCGGGAGCCGATGACGAGTCCGGCAACGTCTGCTGCTGACTTGACTGAGGGGCCTACTCTCCCAAATCAGCTCTACCTCCCGTACAACATTCCTGCGATACCCGAGGTCGACTTTCGTGGTGTGCCCATATGGCCTGCTATGCCTCAGTACGTGAGTGTTGCGGAGGCATACCATCAGCAGCCATTTGAGAGACCTGACCTCCTGATTTCTGCGAGGAGAAAAGGAAAGTCGACAGACGGGTCATCCAGTTCAGGTAACATTTGATTTTATTAATTAAATGTTTTATTAAAATTAACGCACTTAGGAGAACTGTTGACAGCCAGGGGATGATCCAGATCAACGAACCCCCTAATCAGGAGGTTCAGGGGAAAAAACGCCGCGATTACGCGGGTTGCGTGGGGGCACTAATTAGGGATAGAGTCCCTATGTTGTGGACCCGGTGGGCTGATGTGCCCGGAAGAAATTAAGATGGAGGTTAACAACGCGGCGTCGGTGAGTAATTTAAAAAATTTAATTTCTTTATCGTAATATTTAATAATTTTCGGTATTGTTATAATTGTAAAACTAATAAAATATTATCTTTCAGACATACTTCGAGGTTGCCGAACACAAGCAGGATTGGGCGGACCCGATTCAAAACTCGAGGTACGTTGGGAATTCCTCATCTTATAATTTGAAATATTTTATGATATTAATAATACTTCTAATGCACTTTTGTTTTTTCCGTAGGTTCAAAGAGTGGAAGAACGAGCTCCGTATCCACTTTAACGAATACGACAACCGTGGTCGTATGGGTACTCCAAGAGAGTTCATGTTCAGGGAGTACGAGTGGCGTTGGTTGAAGACAGTAGATTTCAACAACCCACTTATGCTGGTAAATACTAAACTTAACTACAAATGTTTATTTTCTTAAAATTTTAATTATTAGTTTAATTATTTTATAATTATTACACTAATATTTTTTTATGCATTTTTCTAATATTTTATTATTTGTTTGAAGGAACGGTCTCGGATAAACTCTGCGAACCGCCGTCGTAACACAACCCCCCATCATGGTGGTTCTAGGCCATTTGCACAATATCAGGAGGAGACACTTAGAGATTATCCTGATAGCAACCCGTACGTAGAGACGTTCAAGAAGGCTTATCCACAAGCGACAGAACAGCTCATAAGTCGTTGATTACAATTTTAAAATTTTAATTATTAATTTTACTTAATTATATATTTGTTAGAATATTAATTATTTTTTTTTCCCGTTCAATTAGGAGAGGGTGAACCGGGCCGAAGAAGAAGTGTATGAGCAAGTAGTTCGGGAGACACAACCGAACATTTCAGAGGCAAATCTGCAAGAAGCCCTGTGCCAGGTCGACCGATCGGATGTCCAAACGGCAGCGAGGATGTTAGACGCAGCCTTCCCAGACCGGTCAAACCAATACTACTGCCGGGGTTTGGGAAGTTCTGGAATAGGGCTCCTGAAGACCACTAAGGGAGGTCAAAAGAAGGGAGGCGGGGACAGCCAACAGATGAGGGGGGAAGTGCAGAGATTGGCCGCAAGATTGGCGGCCGAGTCCCAGAGATCACAGGAGCAACACCGTAGAACACAACAGTATCATTTGGATATGGCGAGTTGGTATGCTGAATGCGAGAGAATTCGGCGACACAACTACGTCGGCCAACAAAACTGGTGGTATGATATGTTCGCGGCACAACAACAAAGCCTTGAACCCCCGCCCCCGTTTCAGCCGTTAGTTGAACCTCCAATGCCTCAACCTCCCGAGTTCGTTCAGCAGGATGACGAGCATGATGAAGAGCAGGATGCTGGGGATGACATGGTGGACTTTAGTGGTTTAGGTGATGATTAGGGTTATATTTTATGTATATTGGAACAAATTAAATAATAAGTCATTTAGACGTGTTTCTTGTTGGTGTAAATGCATGGATTGTCATTGTGAATTGCAGGTTGCTTGGAATGGTAATTTAGAAATTAATTTAATGTTTTTCCCCAAAATGTAAGAATAGCCGACGATATTGGCATTATTTCGTCGGCTATAACTAATTAATGCCTATTAAAATATTAATATATTCCGACGAAATAACCGACGAAATAGATGAAATCGTCGGCTATATTTCAGAACAAATAGCCGACGAATTTCGTCGGCATTGGTTTACGATATCGTCGGCCATACTCGAAAATAGCCGACGAATTTCGTCGGATATTTTGCCCAGGTTTGGTCGACAAAATGAATTTTCGTCGGTAAAATCGTCGGCCATACTCGAATATAGCCGACGATTTCGTTATTTTCGTCGGCTATTGGTTTTACCGACGCCGTTTTTCCGACGACGTATAGCCGACGAAAGTTTCGTCGGCAGAAGGAATAGCCGACGAAAATTTGGCATAGTCGACGAAATTTTTTTCGTCGGCTATTCTGTCCGATCTGGTAGTGCCAGTTATCTGAACAGAAATCAATGCTGTTACCATCCCCCACTATCCAATATAACTTGGAATAAAACTTACTCCAAAACTTTTTAATTCCAAGCCAAACCGAAGATTGCTAATAATACTCCAGGACTTTCATAGAATATGAGAGAAAACGGCTTCTCAGGAATGTTGCCGACGAGCTGGAAGCGTTAACGATGTTCTAGCAATTTTTTAGAAGAAGTGCCTGGTTCATGTGGATCAGATTCTTTAAACCTAATTCCCCTTGATCTAACCGAAGACAACATGTGTCTCAGGCAACAAGAGCAGAGCCTCTCTTCAAAGGATCACCAGACCAGAAAAAGTTACGGGCCCAACCTTGCACCTTCAAGAGAAGAGATCTCGGCCAATCATAAACTTGAAAACTGTGAATGAGCAGACTTTGAATCACCGACGTTATAAGTTGCAACCTGGTAGCCTGAGATAACTGTTTACCTTTCCAAGATGAAAGCCGACATCTGACCTTGTCTGCAATAGCTTGAAAGTGGGTCTATTGGTCACTTAAGCTGCTAGACAATTTCTGGACATATTTTTAACAAGGTCGACCAATTGCCATGTCGAAGCAAGGTGTCGCTGAAACAAAGTTAGAACTACCCGAATGGAAAACATCTACTTGAACCCGATCAGAAAAACAAACCGAAATATTGAAGACAAATTATATGATAAATAATAAAACAATCAAACTCTAACGAAAGATAGGCTGAGCATCCCAGTTCCGATTAATTAACTAGTTTACAGCTTTTTTACACTTATTCCCAATTATGAAGCTAAAAACATGTTGCTTCTAGGAGATATTCTAAGGTAAACTTAACACGTAGTTGGTATGTGTGGGCTGAATCTTCAAATCATATACAATGGTTGATATAATTTTCAAGCTATATACATGGACAATAATGTTTCAAGCTATTTACATGTATAATTTATATTGCATGCCGTGAAATTCTGATGCCCATGAAAGTGAAAAAAACACGCGCATGTGTTTGCACCATGATAAAGTAATCCGAACTATCTTTATTAATTAAGCAGATTTACCTTATAGAACTGCCAACCCTCTCTTTCCGCAATTACCATTCTTTGATTAAAGGGTTCTAATAGGAGAGCAATCATACAACATGGACATTACCGTAAAAAAAAATATAATAAACAAAAAGAATTGACTAAAGAACGAAGTGAGAGCGCGAAGAAAAAGATGTTGCCTGCGGTCGGTTCGCATTGATACTGATCAACAACCGTCGGGCGCACGACTGGAGAAAAAGTGGGAGTTGATCGGGTTAGACATGGCTTCGTCACTCTTTCAAACAGACTGATAAAAATAGTAAACTAACCCCAGAGGGAGCAAAAGATCAGTGAACAAATATTAGACTGCAGATTCAATTTGAGTATATTCTTCGATTTCGATTCTTACTCATAAAAATTTGGGTATATGTTAAATTGATTTTGGTGAAACACTCCTCTTTTCTTCTTTGTACAAAGCGTTGCAAGTAATTCCAGCCAAATCGATGAAGTTTCAGCCTCTTAATCATAAATGTCAATTCTCTTGCCTAGTGCTTAATTGTGTTTCCCAGTTTCCCAGTGATCAACTTTCAAAGATTTTAGAAATTTCAGTTGGTAAATCTTTTGGTAGCAAGCGGTTACCTATCCGGCTCAATGAGTGATAGTAGTAAGCAATTGATTTATGTCTTTATTGCTCCCAAATTTTGATGTCCTCATATTTAGACTCGATCCATAACTTCAAGATTGTCTATTGTTTCCTCTCTTTAAATCTCATGCTGTAATTGTTTTTTTGTTACTTTTCATGAATGACTTTCTTTGGAACAAATGTAAACGATCAGGGCGTATCGCTAAAAATTATCTAAATATGATTGTTGATCTCTAACAATTAAGCATTGATTTTCTGCAGGAGGTTTAGAACTTCTGGTAAATTGGAAACCCTGATAACTGTTTACTGCTATATCTACTTTCTGTGGAAGTGTTTTTGACTACTTTTAAATGTTGTGTTCTTTTGCTACGTTTTCAAAAAGCTTCCAAGAAGTTGAATATGATACTTTCATGTTTTGCCATGTTCCTATGGAGAACATGAGTTTAGAGGAACTGTCTTCTGCACAATATGATGTCTGTGGTATAATTTGTGGTCATTAACATAAATTTTTTACATGCATGATTGAATTTTCCTTTGAAGAAACTATAGATTGAAATGCTGCTAAATTTTTTAGAACTCCATGATTCCATGAATTTGAGCCAGACTACGCTTATTGATATACATGCTAGACGAGGAACTTGCTTCATTCAATATCAGTTGCATCAGAGGCCATTTTCCGGAGAAATATTTCAATGATGAATCTGTTCCTGCTGTATGGAGAAAGGTATGAATAGACTGAGTACATTGTTTTTATTTTAATTTTTCTTTCGTGTTTGATTCATTTTCATTGTGCTCAATATTACATATTCACTTGGTTTTCTTTTCTTTCGTGTTTGACTTTTTGAGGAGTCTCCTAAGAATTTTCATATAAGGAGGAAGATGAATAAATCATAGAAGCTCAGAAGGTATATCCACAATGTTAGTGTCTGGCAATATTTTTCTTTTCAAAGTTTAGACTTTACAAATCACATTTGAAGATAATGGTGGTTTTGATATTTTGAGTCATTGAACAACTAATTTTCTGCGCCGCCTCTTATTTTACTTTGTTCCTGAGACCAGTTTCTATGTATAACTTCAATCAAACTTTATTCTTTCTTTCTTTTTGGTGAGAGTTCTGTGTTTCACTGTTATTATGGCTGAACATCTGTATTGATTTTTGTCTCATATTTGTTTGTATTATGATTGTTATCAGATGGTGTTGGATTTGGCATGAAACTTGGCGTATGTTCCATAATGTTGCAGAAAACTATGTAATGGATTATATTTCTAATCAGTTGCGTATCCATTTCTTTCAACCACTTTTTTTTTTTTAAGTTGCTTTGATTCATGCTTTTTGGCCTCTTAATGTTGTTATTATTGTTATACTTACTCAATTTCTTCCAAAATATCCTTCCAAGTTTAATAAGATACACTCATAGGGTGTGTAGAATAGGTAGATCTGTTTTGTAAATTAGATTTCATTGTTATTATCCGCACCTAAAAGTCTGTTGTTCATTTTACTTGCAATTTTTGTTAATCACTAGAGGGTATTGGGTTATCAAGAAGTAAGGTATTAGTTTTGATTTCAAATTTATATTAGGGATTCAAACCAGGTGAGTAAATATTTATTTAGTTTGGTTTCTTAGATAAGTTGTCGGAATAATCAAAAATAAACTAGAACTGCGGTTTGTAAGTTTTCTTATTTATTATGAAGAAATATAGTTTTGATCCACGTCATGATTTAGTTAGCTTTTTCTTATGCTTAAATTTATTATTTATTTTTGCTCAAACCCCATAAGCAAGATTAGATTATTTGCTCCGTATGTGTCGATTTTTGAAGCTATTAATGATTTTGATAGATATGGTTTTTTGAGTTGGCCTCCCCCAACTCCAAAAGAACAAAAAAAGACTTAATTTGCTTCTCTTTCTATGATTCCAGTCAGGAATACGAAGCTAAATTCAGTGGAGATTCTGGCAAGTCCCTATAGTCCCTGCAAGAGCTTAGAAGATTTAGACCTCCCAGAAAAAAAGGTGTTTTTAGCAGCCACGCGCTTTGGTCCGTTCAGGTTTTGGGGACCTATGACAAGGTTAAGAGTGGCCTTTAGGATTGGAGGTCAGTGCTTCTCTAGATGTGAAGAGTTTAGAGGGATGACTTAATCTTATGAGTTATGTTTGGTGCATGCATCTTGGATTGAATTTGATTGATCGGTGCAGGCATTTTTCGGATTGAATTTGGCTTTGATTGATCCAAAGATGTGGATCAAAAAGAGTAGAGTTTTGTGTTTGTATCAGGGAGTTGCTCAGTCATGATGCCTTTTCAGATAGTGCATGTGAACGAAAATAAAAGTTGTAAACAGTCCATGACCTCTTCAATGTGGTTATGCTTTAATTTCAAAATGTCCAGTAAAATCTAAATCTGTGTAGTCAACCTCAGAAATGAGACGGCGAATGTTGTACATGTTCATATTATTTAGTTGTAAACCTTTTAGTTTTTAACATTGTTTCTTCTAATATTTTTTGGGTAATGAACATAATGAGAGCCTTCCAGGATGTGTAAACCAAAAACTTCTATATATTATGCTTTTCTCTATATTGTTTTATCAGTTCTTTGAAATCAAGGCTATATGTGTGCTCACTTATCGTCTCTTTTTGTAAAGACTGAAAGATCACATATCAAAGTAGAATAATAATTGGTCTTTCACTATACATATAAAAGTAGAATAATAGTTGGCCTTTTACTAGACATATCAGTCTTTCACAATTCAAAAACGATAACTCACAAGCGTGAGCGCGACCCCTTCCACGCATCGTCAAGATTCCTTAAGTGCGATACATAAACCCAACATCAAATTTAATAGTTGCAATGTAAATATTTATCCTCATAACAAAGTAAAAAAAGAAAAAATATACACACGCATGAGTGCGGCCCTTCCGCACGCGCATATACATAAGATATATACATAAACCCGACCTCAAAATAACGGCAATATATGGAAACATGAATCCTCATAATATTTGTATATAATTAATAGCAAATCATATAATAATTGTGAAAACAAAAAAACACACGTGATCGCAGTCCTTTTACACGCAAGTATGCGCGTTGGATGGCTAGATAAACTTAGCTCCCTCAAGATATCACCAATTTGGGTATCAACAGTTAGTAGTGGCTGAATAGCAGCATAAGACTGTTTTTACTGGTCCACAACTAAGCTATTTCTTAAGAGGAAGTAAATTTTTATATTAGGTATTGTGCGAGCACTTAATTATTTTGCGCACTTAAGCGGCATTAAAACACATAAAGCAAAAGACAATAAACGATATGCACACGCGTGAGCGCGGCCATTCCGCACGCGCATCACGAGGGCAGGAAGGCTAGTATAAATAAAATCAATTAGCAGTGAATGAAGTAAACCGTATTCTTTATAAATTATAATTACATAGGCAAGTTGCCCACTCTTTCTATCTGGGATTTAAATTCTCAACATTATGTAGAGAAAAGTAGAAAACTACATGTTTGGTAGGAAGCAAGTTGTGGGGGTTGAAAGTTAGAAACATATATGATAGGGCTACAAAGTATATGTGGCTCCGCAGAACACTGCCAGCTGCCTAATTAACATTGCATGGATCTGATGGCGACTAGCTACTACAGAAGGATTGCGCCGGTTGCTTAAACAAACAAGTAACCATCAACATTTCCGGCCTAACTATCAAACAAAGTCTTACATATCCCTCTACTTTTGTCTGATTCTGGGGATGGAAATCACAAGATTAGAAGATGAAGTATGAGTGAGGAAAGTGTGTGTGTATCTTTATAACAAATCAGATTTTCGTGCTTAATTTCAGTCATAATCCCAGCTAATGATCAAAGTTCTCTGATGTCCTGTCTTGGAGGACAAACTGCTTGAAGTAAACTACCGTTACTTTAGTTCGATCTAATTGTCAATTACTGCTGCTTAATCAATTAGAGGACCTGCATGTATAGCTCTGTGCACGTGCGTACCATCATCGCCAAAGCAGAACAATTAGGAGGCCGTCGACCTTCCCCCCAGGCCCCAGCTGCGTGGTCATGGAGTACTTCCATGGTGGTGCCGAAACTGCCGAATCAAACCACATAATCAGAGGATGACGGGGAGGCTTCCACCGTGCACGACAACCAGAGCCACCATCGATCCTAGGGCTATACTCGCAAAGTGCATAGTTTCTTATGATTCAATTCATTCAAGCTAAGTTGAAGAGCACGTTCGTGAAAATTTTGTTATGGTAGCCTAGTCGTAGGCAAAAGATGTGTCCGTATACACGTTTAGGACCTGTAGGAAGCAAAACAATGTGTCATACTGAGTTTCTCAGCACAATAAGCCAGCCAATCTACTACAGTCTCTTGCAAATTGCACCAACGATAACAAACAGTTCTGAGATCAGTATGAGCCTGAATTATTTCTTTAACAAAAGCACAATCACGACTCAAATGTAAAGTCGATTCCCTAACTAAACCATAGAGCACACAATGAGTACCCTCCACCACCACTCTTTTAGCTAGCAAACTTCCCAGAGATGGAAGAATATCCAGGGAAACCCTCCATCCATGTACTTTTGCCTTTTCTGGAATATTAGATTTCCATAATTTTTTTCTAAAAAGTATGTCTAATAGTTGGAAGGATAGGATGAAAATTGGACGAATTAACGAATCCATACCTATATGCTGACTTTACTGAGAACTTTCCATCCTGAGATAAATTCCAACATAGGCGATCTTGGCTAGGTCTTGTGCTGAGAGGAATATTCAGAATCATGGCCGCATCAGCTTCTGAAAAACACCTCCTGACTTTTGCATAATTCCAAATACCATACTAACATAAAAAGTCGCAAACCCTGGAAACTGACCCAGTAGTAGGAATCACCAACTCTGGACGACCCAAAGCTAAACCAGGAATCCAATTATCCACAAAGGTTTGAATTTGCTTCCCGTCTCCAACCTGCCAATAAATATTTTCCCTGAGCACCTCCCTGGCACCAAAAATACTTCTCCAAGAGTAAGAAGGAGAAGTAGAATCATGTGCTTCCCAGAAAGAACAATCTGGAAAATATTTAGCCTTATACATAGAAGCAATTAAAGAAGATGGATCAGAAATAACCCGCCACGTTTGTTTCGAGAGCATTGCCAGATTAAAGTTGGATAGACTGCGAAACCCCAGGCCACCAGACTTTTTCGGATTACATAGAATATTCCATCGCTTCCAATGAATTTTCTTCTTATCCAATGTACTACCCCACCATAATCTTGCACATAACTGCTCCAGATCATCACAAAAGTTTTTGGTAAGTCGGAACACACCCATAGCATAACTTGGGAGAGCTTGAGCAACCACACTGATTAGAATATTCTTCCCAGCCCCACTGAGTAACTTGCCCTGCCATGCTTCAAGTTTAGATTCTAACCTCTCTTTAATGTATTGAAACATTGCAGATTTTTTACTGCCCACATAAGTTGGTAACCCCAGGTATTTCCCATGCAACTCCACTACTTGAACATTTAACAGATCTGAAAGTGCCTCTTGCATCTCGACATCCACACTGTCACTAAAAACTATAGAACTCTTGTCAAAATTCACTCGCTGACCCGATGCTTTACTGTAAATGTCAAGAACCTCCTGTATCACCCTCCCCGACACAGTTGAAGCCTCCGCATAAAACATACTATCATCTGCAAATAATAAATGGTTCACTGGGGGGGGGGGGGGGGGTCCATCACTAATGGTAATACCAGGTAACTCACCTGTCTGCATCCGTTGGCTCAGAAGGGCTGAGAAACCTTCTACCCCAAGTTAAAATAAGTAGGGTGACAAAGGATCTCACTGTCTCAGACCTCTAGCTGGAGTCAAGTAGCCTCTAGCTTTCCCTAGAATTAAGAAGGAATATCGAACTGTAGTAACACACTGCATAACAAGCTGAATTCACTGATTACTGAACCCAAACCGACACAACACTCGCTCTAAAAAAGACCATTCCATGCGGTCATATACCTTACTGAGATCAAGCTTCAGCGCTATAAATCCCCTGCCCGTCTTCTTATTATGCACAAAATGAGCAATCTCATTCGCCACAAGAATATTATCTGTAATCAATCTGCCTGGAACAAAAGCGCTCTAGAAGGGAGAAATAATAGCAGGGAGAACAACCTTTAAACGATTCGCCAAAACTTTTGAGCAAATCTTATAAATCACATTACACAATGCTATAGGACGAAGATCCGCCATAGTCTCCGGCTGTGCAACTTTTGGAATCAAACAAATATGAGTATAATTAATATGTTTAAGTAGTTGACCAGACTGAAGAAAAAAATCCTGAACAGCACACACAACCTCAGGTCCAATGAGATCCCAATAATGCTGAAAAAATAAAGGAGGCATACCATCAGGCCCTGGAGCTTTTGCCGGATACATCTGGAACACCGCCTGTTTAATTTCCTCACTCGTGTATGCACTACACAGCTGCTCATTCATCTCCTCCGACACACAAGGAGTAATAGCCTCCAATGTTTGATTCAGAGCCACCATATCCACTTCCGAAGCTTCAAACATATTATTAAAATAATCTATAACAACTTTCTCCATACCCTGGACATCCTCATGCCAAACACCATCAACATCAAACAAACCTTTTAAAGAGTTCTCCGTTTCGTTACCTTAGCTTGTTGGTGAAAATAGCTTGTATTCTGATCCCCTTCCTTTAGCCAACAAACTTTTGAGCGCTGTTTCCAAAAAATCTCCTCTTGGTGTAAAAAATTCTGGAGATTGCCAAAAAGCTCAGACTTTTCCAACTGCCTCTCAGGAGTAAGCGAATAGTTCATAAGCTTTTCCAGCTGTGTTCGAATCACCATCATCTTCACCTAAGTCCCCTGAACACTTCCCGCTGCCATTTATCCAAACGAATACGGACCTTCTTCATTTTGGACACCACCCGGAACATAGACACACCCTCCACCTCTTCTTGCCATGCTTCCTTCACCGCCTTGTCACACATAGTCAGTTTAGTCTTCAACTCATTGAATGCCTTCTCGCACTCATCTGTCCATACAAACTGGACATCCTTCTTGGTCAACCTGGTCAATGGAGAATAGATACTAGAGAACCCCTCAATGAACCTCCGGTAATACCCAGCCAAACCGAGAAAACTACGAACTTCTGTAGCCGTCTCGGGGCGACCCCAACTCATCACGGCCTCAACCTTGGAATGGTCTACCGAAACTCCCTCCTTCGAAACCACATGACCAAGGAACTTGACTTCCTTCTTCTAAAACTCACACTTCTCGAACTTGGCATACATCTTAGCCTCTCTAAGAATCTGCAACACAATTCGCTCATTACACCAACACGAAAGATTTATGTTGGCGTAGATCGGGGCGCGTAGATCACGGCATAACTGCGTCTAAAGCACACGCCTTGCTATCATGAGCCAAGCATGCCTTACCATTATGACGCCAGTACCTACTCATCGCAGTAGCACATCTCAAAAGTACTGTCTGCCTAATAGGTGCAACCCTAATAGTTCAACAGACATTTCAACTCTAACTCACTGGTGGGTCCACCAACTCCTGCACCACTCACTTAGAGTCACTGGTGTACTACCACTTGTGGAACTACTTGTCCCTTCCTTCGAGACTTCCAAATGGACGCGATTACTCGTCACGATACCAGGAGCTCCTACTTAGATTCCCAAACACTGACCAATACAAATGTCGATGAGCGGCTAAAAAGAGTCACTCCCTGATCATCAGACTTGAGCCACGTCAGAACTCACGTGCTAACACTTCTATATCCCTTGTCCACACAAGCGACATGGTGAGGCCCGAACTCACCCCGTGACACTAGTCGCTGAGCGCGAAAGGAGAATTCAATTCTCAACCGCTCCACTATCGATACTGGAAAGATGCATATCACAGATAAATCCCTGAACCTCTTCAAGTCGCGTACTAGTACTCAACACAAAATACCGACCACTCACGTACCTCAACTAAGAATAGTAGCATAACTACTATCCACGTCCCGATCTCGAAGTAATAAATTATATCTGAGGACTTCGAGAGCTCGATCACATGCTCCGCCAACGGAACAAGAAATTATCCCACCTCGGAATGAAACTACCCCTAGCTTGTGACCCTCTCGGTCCACCAAGGTAGGCAAGAACGACTATCAACTAGTTCTTCCCAAACATCGGAATCACTTAAACTCGATATAGAGACAACGCTCTATACTACGACGCAACTCCCTACCCCCTACATACCCAGTGATATACCAATACAAACAAGCATGATGGTGAATCCGCTGCAGTCGGACCATCGTTTCAGCTTATTATTCAAAATTTTGGGTCGTGACAGTTGGTATCAGAACGTAGGGTTACATATATGGTGGTAACTGGTACATGTTGCAACCAGAATGCCTCAAAGTGGAAGCGATGAACCTTAGGGCGGCAACAAGAGGAGCCGTGTTGGCCTTGAGAAGCAGGGGGACATGATCGCTATCTGACGACGGAAGATGAAACAACTTGGCATGAAAAAACAGATCAAACCAAGACATGGTGCACACTGCTCTGTCCAAGCGCAGAAGAGTTTCAGCATTCCCCCAAGTCGCCATCACACCCTGATAGCCAAGATCAACCAGATCACCATATCCTAACGCGTCCCGAAACCCATACATTTGACCCTCCGGACGCACAACCCCATCAATCTTCTCGTTGCTATTGAGGATTTCGTTAAAGTCTCCAATCACCATCCAAGGCATCGAGCTCACATCAGCTAGGTCACGAAGCAGCTGCAACGATTTGTCCCGCTCTCCCGTCGCAGCATAACCATAGAAGCCTACTAACCGCCATGACGCCACTCCTGGTGCGTTCACGACGTCGGCATCGATGTGATGTGCCGACTGGGAGTTAATCTGTAGCGTCACGTTATCGGACCAGAACAAGCCAAGGCCACCCGAGCGTCCTTCATTGAGAACCATGACTGCTTTAGGGAACCCTAATTCTCGCTTCAAACGCAAGAAATCAGTCTCCATACTGATTTTCATTTCACAAAGGAATACAATTTGGGGTCTGTTTTGTGCAAGAAGATCCTTCAAAGCTCTTCTTGTGTCATCTCCACAAATTCCCCTGCAGTTCTAACTCAAGAGATCAAGATCCATGGTTGTACATAAATTTTTTTTTCCCGCACTTACCGATACGGTAGGGGTTACGACGAACCCTAGTAGAGTAGGCGATAACCTTCTTTTACTTCCAACTTCGGCTCTTGAGACAAGGAACAACCAGATGAACGAGGGCAGAAGGCAGAGATCGTGACGATTTGGAAGATTTGGTCGACGAAACACAGCTCCGACCCCTGAAGCGGCGGAGGGGTTGCCCGATAGGTTTCGCGAGGGAGAAACGTTTTTGTCTAACGAGGACTGAAGGCAGAGATCGTGACGATTTGGAAGATTTGGTCGACGAAACACAGCTCCGACCACTGAAGCGACGGAGGGGTTTCCCGATAGGTTTCGCTAAAGCAAAGCATTTTTAGAATTTTTCTACTTATATTTGCTGTTATATTTTGGTTTCTATTTGATTCAATATATAGCTAGCCTTGACCAAACAACTGATTGATATATATATATATATATATATATATATATATATATATATATATATATATATATATTTTCAGTTTCTTCCAATATCTCAAACTGGACATTAGTTCAAGAAAAATTATATGTTATCACTGTAAATTGAATGCTTGTATATTTCATATTGTTTTCATCGTTCAAGCATGTGCCTTTTTTTGTATAATATAGTACATTGTTCATGAAAATTTTGTTATGGTACGGGTACACTATGGTAGCCTAGTCATGGGTAAAAGATGAGGTTGGCATGAAGTTGTTTCTACATCGAGCTAGCTAGGTCTTACCAAGGCTTTGACTTGTTACCCACAAGGAGATACTAAGTCATAATTGAGGTGTCAAATATGTGTGGTTAGGCAATCTAGAGTTAATGCGTAATCTAGCTCTAGTTGAATCAGGAAGGCTTATTCTGAATAGGATTTTGATTTTTGATTACGGCTTAGTTTGGTATTGAGTTTTGGGAAAAATAATCACTTATAATTATCATTATGATTGATTATGTGTTTGGCAAGTTTTTTATAAGGTGTTTATTTATAAATTTTAGTTGAAAAAACCACGATTTTAAAAAGCATGTCAGATGTTGCTTATTTAAAACTCAGTTTTTCCATATTTGACTTTTTTCACTTTAATACCAAACTAAGCCTACATCAGATTATGAATTGTATTCTTCTATATATTATCAAAGAATAGGCCCTATTTCATCTACTTTCTTTTAGCAACAGTCATCTTGTTGTGATATCGGCCAATTAGTGTATCAAAAAACCCAAACGAGCACAGCAAACTAAGAGAAACAACCACAAAGCAAACAATACAAGAACACATATTTAAGGTGGTTTAGCAAAACTTTTGCCTACGTCCATCGAGCATGAAAACACTCTTCCACCAGATAATAATGGGTACACCAGAAAATATAAGAAAACAAGAACTCTCACTTCTCCTCCTATCTCTCTCCTCTCTGCCCTCTCTCACTCTCTAACCTGAGAATGGAACACACTTGCTATTTGTCTATGCCATCTCTCTGATGCCTAAACCTAGAGCAGAACCCCTCCGTATATAGCCATAAGGATACTAGATTTCTTCACTAACTAGGAATCCTATTCCTACTAGTGGTAGGCAATAAAGTCTCCTCCTTCTCTGTAATCAACTAGGATTACAGGTAAACTATCATCAATAATGATATCGTTTCCTTATTGGAACACCATACTCTAAGACAAACATCTTAGGAAAACCTCATGGGCTGGAAAAACCCAAACAATCTCCCCCTCCAGACCATGAGGGAGGTATATCGGCGCGACTCCATTCCTGGGTATCCGCCCAAGCTCGCAGCTCCTCCTGATCGAACACCTCATCACCATGTTCTCATTGGTGGAACGATTTTTAACCATCTTCTTCCTGGTCAGAAAACCTATTGGAAACGAAAATTTGGGACAACTTTTCCATAATACCTTTCTTCCTTATATGGTCTTTACCAAGACGCTATATGTCTGAAAAAGTATCACCCATTGCACTCAAGTCATCTTTGTACACCAAGCTATATGTCATGTACAAGGAATGACAGAACTCTCCACTGACAACATCCAACGATCGATTCGTAAGCTTCCACTTTCCATCACCAATAAACTGGTGGAATTCTTACCTGTCAAGAGCACTTGCAGATAATATGTTGATACGCAGATCAAAAACGTGCCTCACATCCTTCAATGTCATGTGGTAACCCAGATTAGTCTTGATGCAAATATCTCCCATTCCCGAAATCTTGGAGTAACTTGTATTGCCTATCTTTATCATCTCAAAATTGCCTGGTTTGTATGTAGAAAAGAGCTCTAAGGTGAACTAACATAACAACTTGCACCTGTATCCACGAACCAATCATGACCCTTGTCACCCACATATAGACATTTTTGTAAAGTAAGAAGCTCCCCCATGACAATAGCAATATAGCCATTATCTTCATCATCTTGGTACTTGCCTTTTCTTTAGTCCTGTTTCCACTTCCGACACATCCGCTTCATGTGGTCCTTCTTGCCACTAAACCCTTGACCTAAATTCTCGTTTTTAGCCCGTGTGACAAGGAACCATCTATGTCCATCGTCTATGCCTAAACTTACAACTTTCTCGTTAAGCATGTTATCATTAACGGTATCCATAGACATGACGTTATCAAACTTCCGGCAAAGTTCCTAGCAACAGCCATGCTAGCAGCTCATCGTCAATCTTCATTCCCATTGTCGGCAACTGGTTGGTCACCTGGAAATTGCTCAAGTGCACAGCAACACTGTCATCTTTATTGAACTTCAAGTTCACCATCTCTTTGATAAAGAAAATATTCTTCGCAGCGATCTTCTTCTCAAAGAGGGAGTCCAATTTCTAGTGCTCTTCCGCATCAGTTTCTTTCAACACATGATGAGAGATGGTATCCTCCATTCTTGGCTTCCACGTCACCCAATTCGTGTGGGTGTGTCTGATCATTGTGCTTTTTGCTTCATCCATTCTGACAACACCAAATTCCTGCCGAACCAAACCTTGAATATCCTAGACAAGAGCACTAGGCTCTGATACCAATTGTTGTGAAATCGGCCAATTAGTGTGTCAAAGAACCCAAACGAGCACAGCAAACCAAGAAAAATAACCACAGAGCAAACAACACAAGAACAAAGATTTAAGGTGGTTCAGCAAAACTTTGCCTACGTCCACTGGGCAGGAAAACACTATTCCACTAGATTATAATGGGTACACCATAAAGTATAAGAAAACAAGAACTCTCGTTTCTCTTCCTATCTCTCTCCTCTCTGCCCTCTCTCACTCTCTAATCCGAGAATGAAACACACTTGCTCTTTGTCTATGTCATTTATGTGATGCCTAAACCTAGAGCAGAACCTCTCCGTATATAGCCATAAGAATACTAGATTTCTTCACTAACTAGGAATCATATTCCTACTAGTGGTAGGCAATAACGCCTCCTCCTCTGTAATCAACTAGTATTACAGGTAAACTATCATAAATAAGGATATCGTTTCCTTATTGGAACACCATACTCTAAGACAAACATCTTAGGAAAAACTCATGGGATGGAAAAACCCAACACATCTCTGATAATCGTTATTCTACATACAACGATACTGAATTATATATATATATATATATATATATATATATATATATATATATATATATAGTCCATATCCAGTGCGAACCTTCGCTCTGAAATTAACGTGCGAAGTTTCTTTTTTGACACATTTTTCGGTCATATTTTCACATCTCCACCGTTCAGATGTTTGAACTTAATGTATAGATCATTCCTACAAAATTTCATCTAATTTGGTTACCGTTAAGGTATCGAAACTATATTAAATTAATGAACAAACCGAATATGTTCAACATGAACTGTTTGTGTAAATCACCATAATGAAATATCAAACGATTATCAAGTTGGATGAAATTTTGTAGAGATAATCTATACATTAGGTTCTATCATCTGAATGGTGGAGATGTGAAAATATGACAAAAAAGTGTGTCAAAAAAAGAACTTCGCAAGTTAATTTCAGAGGTTCGCTCTGGATAGAAACTATATATATATTATATCATCCTTAAAACATAGCGCAATTTTGTAAGAAAATAGACAACGAATCCAAGCGTTTTCCGCATGTAGTAGTTTTACTATCTCTAAAAATGTCCATGCAATTCAGGATATAGGAACAAATTAACTCATTGTATTAACTCACTGATCAATCGACGACAAACCATAAAAAGATGACGCGTTACTATACTTACTACAAGAACAACGAAAAAGGCGGGGAAGACTTTGACGAGGATGATCCGACACCCTACGAAGGTGGATATATACGACATGGGCTTGACGTATGGTCATCCTCTTCCTCCATCCGAGAAGATATGTTGCCGTCACTCGGCGTTGCCGCCGGAGGAAATTGCAGTTAAACCGCCAGAGGTCTCTGACGCAAACGACGGATATTCAGGTGGTGAACGTAATTTAGAGCAGCAATAGAGGAAGGTAAGTGATTCCTTTAAGAAGGAGGAGAAAACGGTGGCTGGTGAATGTAACTATATATGGTCGCAAGAAAACTGAAACTTCACCCGCTAGTTCCTGGTCATAGTGGTTGCCGGGGTGTTGTGGTAGTGACGGCGCATTTCAGTGATATACATCCGTTTATAAAAGGATCTATGACCTCAGATTAATTCTTATCATTGTATCTCTTAATCAGAAATTCGTTTTTCACGTACATGCATGTGCATGGTCATTCTTGTATATGTGTGAATTTTTCGTTCGAGAGATCCCTTTGATAAGCAGTTGCTGCTAACAGAGGAAGATCTCATCTTATTGGGATATACAGTTCTGTGTTGAAATTTGAGAATAATTCTTTGTAAACAGTGGAGAAGATTGAAGAAATAACTAGGGGAGTTGAAGAATTCTGCGAAGAATTTATGATTGATGAGTACAGCGAGCATCGAGTCTGTTCGTGGCAGATTTAACACCCGGCGAACAGTTAGCACTTGGGGGTGGAGGATGCGTGCTCCTCGTGTGTCTTCTGTGTGCTTAGGCGTGCCAGCACCTTTGGAGTGGTGCAACTCGATTGCGGACGACCCCTGGCGCGTCCTCTCATCTGCTCCCTATAGACTCTGACTTCTTGACCAAGCGACTGTTACGCGGGCGCTGACTAAGCCGACGTACAGAGCTCGAACAAGACCTGAATAGAACTGGCTAACAGGATTTTCTTCTCAACCCCTCACAGATTGAGGATCTTACTTTGATCCGAAGAAGCAAAGCAGAGCTAAACCAAGACCACGGGTGTGTGTTACCGGAGTAACGACTCGATTGCCACCGGAGTAGCGGACTGACTCGACTGCTACCGGAGTAGCAGACTCGATTGCTACCGGAGTAGCGGACTGACTCGATAGGCTCAGCAACCGCTCGACACGAGTGCGAGATGTGATCGATCGTAGGTGAAGGCAAATTGCGTGAGTTACTCCGGAGAGGCTTTGGCAAGTTAGCGGTGCGCTAGAACTTGTGTGTGTTTGTATTTGGTTGAGAACCCTTTTTCAGTTGCAAAAGAGTTATATTTATATGGTTCACAAAACCCTAGTGCATGAAGATCCAGACTGGCGGATTCCGGGATTGACTAGGATTGTCCTTCCTTAACCGACTCCAATTAAATCAATTAAGAATAAATTGAGGTCAGTCTTTCCCTTTACTTAGGGAACTCATGCCACGCCGTATATTGCCCGGATCATCCCTCAATTAAAGCCGAGATAAGCCAAATCGACTCCACAGAGAATCAATCACTGATTTGGCTTAAGATACCTTTCGGAAATAGATTGCTATCCAAAACAATCCCTAGTTAACCCAATCAGCGTTTACACCCTATTATCCGTTAAGGTAACTCGTATATTTGTGTAATTGAATTACTACAAAATAACCCCAATCTGATCGGGTAGCAAATCAATACTTTCGTTCCAAGCAATCTTCCCCAAATGGAACAGGAAGTGCTCATATTGGATTCGGTTTAACCTAAACCCCTCTGGGCCTCGGGGTAAAAGCCCAATTGAAGTAAATTCCAATTGTGGCCCAAACATTGCCCCCCAGTCTCCGATATTGAAAGTCCAATGAAATAGAAGGGAGACTGAGCCCCAAATGTCGGCCCATCCGCAGCATTTAAATATTTGGACTGTTGCGCCGTTTCCTCACCAATCACAGTTTTCCCAAATTGAAACGGTATCACTATTCATCTAAACCCTCAATTACCGCAAAAACCCAACGTTTCTCACTCTCAAGAACCCCTTTCGGATTCTTTATAAATCTAGCTGAGACCCTTCGGTTTCTTCTTCAGACCATTCTCATTCTCTTCCTCAGCTCAATCTTAGAAGAAACCCAAATTCGAATCCAATGGCCTCAACAATGAATTTCGCTATCCGCTGCTCCACAGCGAACAACGCCAAAAATCAACTCCTCCCTCTCATCACCTGCTCCGGGGCCGACGACCGGACCTGCCTTAGTCTTCCCCAAGAGCAACAAGCCTCTTTGGGTCCCTATGTAGTGGGCTATAACGCTGACGACGACGGCGGAGCACACAAGATACTCGACGGCCCAGCTCGCCCGTTGCCGGCAATTTTCCGCTCTGAGGACCCGGTGGAATGCCCCAACTTCCAATCCAATCACCACCAAGCCGCCGTTTACCATGCCGCCTGGCCTTTGGTTAAGTCCTGGATGAAAGAATGGTACGCGGCAAGGCTCCCCCTCGACCAGGAAATCTGGAGAAAGGCTGGAGTTGCCGACGTAATAAAACTATGCTTCAGCCTCAGCCCAAAAGGAGGAAACAGATGCGCTCTCATCCTGCTGATCAGCCTCTGGAACCCCACAGTCAACGCTTTCGAGTTTAAATTCGGCCACGCTTCCGTCACGTTGCTGGACCTCTACGTTGGAATCGGGTTCCCTCTTGGCACCAAAACCTATGATGAGAGCAACTATTCTGAGAAGGCGTTCTCCCGAACCACTATTGGTATGGCTGAAGCCGCTGGTTTCGAGAAGTGGGTGAAAACGTTCTCCAAGGCAGACAATGCGCTGGGTGGAGTAGCCTTCCTAGCCTTCTGGCTCAACAAGTTCGTGTTCTGCTCCAACACCAACAAAATGACCAAGGTCTATCACCGCATGGCGGAGGTGATATATGCTGGCCAAGAGATTGGCCTAGGCCAATTTGTTTTAGCACACCTCTACCGCTGCCTTCACCAAATATCCGCCCAGCCCATGGACTGTGCACAGTCTGGCCCGCTCTGGATCTTAGATATTTGGTGCCAGATGCACTTTCCCTAACTCATTCCAGCCATGAAGGGGAAATCCAAGCCTGATCAAGTTGTAGGGCAAGAATACGTTGGATGCGCACCCAACCCAGACCTCAGCTATGCCGTCTGCCTCGACATCTTCTTCAACACAACCGCCAGCCAGTTTTTTGCGGAGGCGCAGTGGCTGATCCATCTAAAGTACCCGCGCGGGCTATCTCAGGGCTTCCTCCCGTCCAGTGAGCTAGGAACAAAAGGTCGAAGGCTCTTCATCCATTGTACTTCCATGGCGGACCTGCCCCTCTTCTGCAGTGACAAGCGGAATCCCGGCTATGAGGTCTATGCGCCTCACTTCTTTGCCCGGCAGTTCGGCCTCATTCAACTCCTGCCCTATCCGCCGTTGAAGAGTGTGAACCTTTTCTCGGCATGGCGGAACAACAGAGAGTTCCCTCCAGCGTCCGCTGTCAGCCAAAGACCCTGCCTGGAACCCCTCGCCATGCCGGGCTGGGAGCACTATCCAAACCTGCAGGCTTCCATGGATTCCACTGGTTCCTACCAGTGCTGGTGGGCGCACCAAAGAGGCTCGCTTTTTGATCAGCCATCCGTCTTCTACTTTCGGAGGCTCTTTCGAAACCAGGGCAAGCACCTTCCCCAACCTGATCAAAAGGTGCTAAAGGGCGATTCGTTATATCTCAACCTGCCCCCAGGAAAGGTAATAAGCTTCTACTTTTAACTGTTGTTCTTTGGTTTGCCAGAATTCTCCGTATAACCCTTGATTGTTTGATGAAAACAGGCATCTGGCCAAACCTCATCGGATAGAGGAAAGCGGAAGGCTGATTGTGAGCTTCATCCGCACCCAAAGAGGGTCAAGACCGTCATCGAAGCGGATGAAGAGCCTGATGAAGTGGAGGATGACACACCCGTAAGTGATTTCAGGCCTCCCTCGTCTCCTTGTGGTTTTTAATTACCAGCTTAAAAATGCACATGTGATGTAGATATCCAAACTCTATCCATCCCTGCAGATCCTTGTACTCCGGAGAAGGAGCTCCTCATCCACTACAGCCTCCAACCGAGGCCCTGAAGTGATTGAACTCTCATCTAGTGAGTCCTCTGACTTCTCTGAAGATTCCACAAGTTCTTCTAGTTTCAAGGAGGATTATCCGGACCTCTTCCAAAATCTTCAAGAGATTTGTGGCGACTGTTTTCCTCAACCCGTTCCTCTGTGCTATCTTGATCCTCATGCAGGTACATCCTCCAGTCTTCCACTAGCAGTTGGTCAGCATTCCATTATGCCAACCCTGACACCTCCTGCCGCTGCAGAAACTGGGCCGGAGATGAGGGAGGACCCTGACTCCAGTGTGGCCGAAGCCACGGCTAATGAGCCCCTACTTCTGACTAGTGGTGCGCATTCTTCATTATCCCATCCGCTGGCCTCCACCTCGTCTCCAGAGATAGAAGAAGAACCGATCAATGACGCTGAGCAACCAACTGCCCAAGCGCCCTCTTCCCCTTCACCTGATCTTTCATTGGCTGAAGAAGAAGCAATTGCCGGTGTAGAATCTTTGGCTGACGCTGCTCCCCAACTTGAACATGCTCCAACCCCAGCGGATGACCGGCCGGGACCTGATCAGCTAGAGCAGCAAAGGCTTCCTCTGGACCAGCCAGAAGTAATCCCTCAGCCAGAGATTGCTGAGGTATGTTATACATCTACCTGAAGTGCCACCCTCCTTGGTTAGAACTGTTCCTAACCCTCCTTTCCTATGAACAGGTGGATGATGATAACGTGGCAACCATCAGTGCCACCCCACTGGCGGCGGACCCTGGCCCAGTGGAATCAGCTATGGGGCCGATCCCCCTACCACAGAATCAAGCACTCACGGGCCTGGTCGTCACCTCTCCATTCGCCCAGTCCTCTGCGACCCCTGGCGGATCTGGCTCTGGAGTTCAGGATAAACCTGCCCCTTCCTCCACTTTGGCCGAAGACTTCTTCCCCCCGCCACACAGCCTTGAAGAGGAACCTGTGGAAGTGCAGGAGGCATGGGGATTCCTCGGGTGCTTGGGAGAAAAGGATCCTGCTGACGCCCGGGTGGCGGACGAACTCTTTTCCGCCCTAGAAGTTCTTAAGGGCCAGTTCCAGCAGCTACCTCCCGAACTCAAATCTGAGGCCAACGCCTCCCTTCTTTGCCTCCCAGCAGAACTAAAGAGTCTACAGGAACGTCTAACTGCCCGGTCTCCCCAGCATGCCAAGCTCCAAGAAGCTGGCGTGGCCTTTGCCAACGCTGCCCGTGCCTATAAAGACTTAGTCGCTACGGCCGGCAACGATACGGAGGCGGCCGAAATAGCCAAGCTTGAGGCCATGAAGGCGACCATAGAGCATAAAATCTCCCTCCTCCGCCAAAAACAAGCCAGTCGCGCAGACCAATTGAACCAACAAAAGCTCTTGGTGACCAAACTACAAGAGGAAGAGCACCAGGCGAAGAAGGCCAATGCAGAACTAGACCGTTGGATCAGCAAGACCAAGGCCAAAATCAAGAGATTGGGCCTGCACCTGTATGAATTTAGGCCCAACCCATAATGAACTGGATTGATATATATTTATCTATGTATTTTGTTTTGTTTATTGACAACCAAGCCCACTAACCAAGCCCAACTTAGTCTGGTTCAAAGACCAGACCCTCTGCACGTCTGTCTTATCAATGCTGGCAAAGCTGCAGAACCGTCTCTCTAAAATTTGAAGTTCAGACGCAAACGGTCCCCACACCCAACTGCCTAATAACTGCGCAATTCCAGCTCAGCCCTTGGATTGCTTCCCAATGAGACTATAAAACAACACCCTTTGGCCGAAACAAAGAACCCTAAATCGCCTAACAATGTTGTTCCTTATTTCTTTCCTTAGGTTCCCTTACCAGCCGCTGTGGCTTCCTCAATCTTTTCCACCAGATTTGATTCAGATGTTCCTCCGAACACCCCTGAAACATAACACCCCATGTTAAACAAATCCTGAAACATAACATCTCATGTTATGTCCTGGGCGGATGTGATCATAGATTGGTAGCTGCTGATTGAGCGCCCTTCTATTCGCATCTGTCGGGGGTCTAATATGGATGCAGTTTTGGGTACCAACCCCCTGCCTCATGGGACCATTTGTCTCCACCTGAGTTGAGGCTACGCCGGTGTGGGGGTGGTTATGCCTTAATAGACCCGTTGTCGTCTCCGTTATGAAGGGAATTCCGTCTCAGTGATCATCTTCCAGATCTGAGATAGGCCCTTCTTCGGCGGAAATAGATGGCGCTCGTCAATTGGGCTCTTGGAGCAACAAGAGATTCAAGGCAGCGAGTCCCTATTCGCCATTCTGCTCCGAAAGGAACCAATACTGACTCTGCCAAACAATCTTCATGCTCTATCCGCTCGGCGGAATTCCAGATTGAAGGACTGGCGAATATGCCCTATGCATCGGGATGGTATCAGAGCTAGTTGGTGGATATGTTTCTTTATTTAAATTCTGCCTTTGTAATAGCCGCGGCCGCAAAGCCCCTTATTTTGCAAATAAAACATCACTTTAGAATCAAGACCTGCACTGAATGTCCTATTACCAAAGGCGAGAATAAAGGCGCACCCCAAACGGATGCTCCTAAATCAGGGGACGAAAAGGCCTAACCCTACGGAATGTTCAAAAAATTTCAAAATTCTTCAAAATTCTACCCTCCGAAAAATCTGACAAATATCGTGGATATTGCCCCTACGTTGCCCCCCTAGTTCACTTAGCTGCGAGGATGTGTGGAAGACAAAGCAAAGCCCAGTAAACTAAATAGTAAAAATAAATGGCTTCCCCTAAAGTGGGTTAAGATCCAACTGTTGGGAAAAAACCCGTCCGCCGTGAGGCAAATTTGGCATGCTAGAAATAGATAATAAGCCCAAGGACCGGCGACCCAACCGGAGCTTAGAATAGGCAAGCTGTCATTAATACGAGATTGGACCAACGCAGCATCGAAAGAGGAGCGGAAGCCCGAGGATTTGTCAGTCAAACCCCATTTATCGCCCTCATCGGTTCCCAACCGAACGGGTGACCGAAACGGGCAACCTCATAAAGATGGGCGAACCACAGCAATAAAGTCATGGCAACCCCCAACCGTTGGATTTCCCTAAAAGGTAGTATAAAAGGAAACCCTTTTTAAAGAGGAAATGCACTCGGCTGGCCATCTTAGAGCAACATGGCAGCAATAGTAACACCTGCAAATGGCCAAACCCCCTGGTTGCCTCAAGCCGTTCCACCAGATATGCTGATAGTCTGCTAGACACCCCATAACCTCGGTCACCTAGCGTTAAATAAACCCTAACCCCGGTCACCTAGCGTTACGCGCCCTGGGTAAGAGCCTCGAAGTAGTCAGGGAAAAGCTGGCCACTCTTGGCTGTTCCCCGAGGCCAGTAACATTGGTGACCTGGTTAGGTACCACTCCCGGTGGCGGAAGAGAATCCCGAACCCAAAGTTGGCAGCTACGGAAGGGCACATGGCAACGACGAGGGTAGTGCATCAAACACCACTGCCTCCAGCACCTGGTCGTGGGCTGCCCCACTTCCATTTGCCCCACATCTGCCGTACGCCGCTCGCCAAAGCAAGGGTGCCATGAGTCCCTCAGGACGGGTCCGTCAACCGGTGATGGTTCCAACAGTGCGTTGGAACCCCTCTCTTTAGGCCTCCTCTAGCGGATCTAGAACAGGCTAGAGATATCCGCCAGCAGTGAAGACTCAGAGATGTAGATATGGTTTCAGAGCTAGTTAGTAGCTCTTTGTGTTTTTCTTTCCCTGTAATGCCTTTGGCCGCAAAGCCTCATATGAATGTAGCAAGTAGCAATTTCAATACTTATAGCCAAGAATCAGCAAAGATGGGAAATCTATTGATAAATAAAAGTACAAGAGCATAGCCACCCCAAACGGATGTCTAGATAAAACAGGGAAAACACAAAACCCTAACAGGTTTGCCATGAAAACTAGCAACCCCGAAACGTAGCGGACACACCCCTAGCGGATGCGCCGCTCTGACTTGATGCCCCCCCAGCCCGGTGGGCTAAGAAGAACTCGGAACAGTGTCATCATCCGCCGGAGGGGTCTCATACTCCCAAACACTTGGAAAGTATTTCTTGAGGTAGCGCCCATTAATTGGGTTTCTGTGAACCTCTCCTGCCAAGTCTCTGAGCTAGTAGGCTCCCTTGCCCACAATACGATCAATGACAAATGGACCCTCCCAGCGAGCACTCCATTTGCCCCATCCTGGCTCATCAAGGGGTAAAGCTACCTTCCAGACCAAGTCTTCCTCGCCATAGGACTTGCCCTTGGTCCGCTTATCATATGCCTTGGCGATCTTCTGTTTCTCCAGGACGATACTGTCCAGGACCTCGAGCCGCTTCTCGTCAAGGTCTTTATGCTCCTGGAACATGGCCTGCACATAATCCTCACCAAGCAGCTGGTGTTGCTCACGAACTCTTAAAGAAGCTACGTTGATTTCCAATGGCAGAACGGAATCATGGTCATACATCAACGAATAAGGAGTAGTACCAGTAGGAGTCCTTTTGGAAGTCCTATAGGCCCACATTGTGTTATCAAGTTGAGTGTGCCATGACCTTGGGTTATCCGCGAGCATCTTCTTCATAATGGATATGATAACCTTGTTAGTAGCTTCCGCTTAACCATTGGATTGAGCATAATAAGGAGAAGAATGCAGGAACTGAATACCATAATCCGCTAGCCCAGTCTGGGTTTTCTCGGCCATGAAACCTGCCCCCCTGTCCGCTACTATGCATTCCGGGATACCATATCTGCAAATAATATTTTGGAACACAAAGCGGATGACGGTGTCAGCATCACAGTTCCTCGTTGGGATAGCCTCCACCCACTTGGTAAAGAAATCGGTACCCAACAAAATAAACTTGTGCTGTAAAGATGAATGGGGGTTAATCTCTCCTATGAAATCCAATGCCCAACCCCTGGCGGGCCAAGGCTTAATAATGGGTTGTAAAGGAAGGTTTGGGATCCGCTGAACTGGTCCATGCTTTTGACATTTCTGACAACCCCGAGCAAAACTATGACAGTCTTTCAAAACAGATGGCCAGTGGTATCCATATCTTCTAATGAGCCACCTCATTTTGGGTCCGGATTGATGAGACCCACAGACCCCTAAGTGTACCTCCCCCATGATCCGCTTGGCCTCAATGTCAAAGATACACCTTAATAAGACTCCATCCTCCCCTCTCCGGAACAATTCCTCACCCCTGAGAAGGTAATTAGTCGCAAGGTATCTGATTCTTCTTTCAGATGGTGCAGATGGGTCCTTCAAATATGCGATGATTGGTATCCGCCAGTCAGTGTCAACAGGCTCGACTGTAGCGACCAACCACTCCCCGCGGTCCTCCCGGCGGATTGCAAAAGATGGTAGAGTTCTACGCTCTACCTTAAGGATTCTTTCATTTACTCCATGGGCTAGGCTGACTCCTGTGGCCAACTGTGCCAACTCATTAGCTGCAGAGTTCATCTCCCTGGGAATATAGTCTAAGGAAACATCAATGAACCGGTCTAGCAACTCAATAGCCCGCTCGTAGTAGTGCAGCAAATGGAAAGAAACACACTTGTAGACCACCATAAGTTGATTAATGACTAGCATAGAGTCTCCAAGTACTTCAATTTCTTGCGCCCCCAGGTCTAGCAGTAATTCCAGCCCAATGAGAAGTGTCTCATACTCTGCCTGGTTATTGATGCACGTCCACTCCAGTTGAAAAGAGTAAAGATACTTGGTACCTGCTGGATTCTGGATACAAATCCCTGCACCCGCCAATTTACTGGTACTGCTACCGTCAAAGTGTAAAGTCCAAGGCTGGTACCGGATCATGCTAGCAAACTGTGGCGGTTCTGTGAATTCCTCCTCGATAGGATGGTGTAAAAGAAAGTCTGCTATCGCCTGCCCAGTCATAGCCTTCAGCGGCGCATATTGCAAGGAAAATTCTGATAGGGCTAACACCCACTTGCCAATCCTACCCCTTAAGATAGGTCTCGTTAGCATATACTTCACCAAATCTGTCTGTGCCACCACTATCGTTGTGAATGAAAGCATATAGTGGCGGAGCTTAACACCAGCAAAGTACAGGGCCAAACACAGCCGCTCGATTGGTGAATACCTGGTCTCAGCAGCCAACAGTGTTCTGCTGATGTACGACACTGCATATTCAATCTTCTTTCCATCCGCCAGAGTCTCATCTTGAGCCAGTAGACCTGCAATGGAAATATCAGATGCAGAAATATATAATTTGAGGGGAATACCAGGCGTGGACGGCCGAAGGACTGGCAGACTAGCCAAGTATTATATTCCTTGATCTTGTCAAAAGTAGCTTGGTGCTCAGGACCCCATTTAAACACTTCTCCTGGTTTGAGTTTGAGCAGAGGAGAGAAAGGCGCAACCTTGCCTGCTGAGTTGGATATAAACCTTCTGAGGAAATTAATTTTACCCAGCAAGCTCTGTAACTCCTTCTTGTTCCTTGGCGCTGGTGCGTCCAACACGGCTTGTACCTTGTCGCCAGCCACCTCGATGCCTCTCTCATGCACCACAAACCCTAGAAAGTCACCAGCACAAACCCCAAAAACGCATTTGGCCGGGTTCATTTTAAGCTGGTGCTTTCTCATGATGGTGAACACCCCTCGAAGATGATCAATGTGGTCCTCCCTTTTCTTGGACTTGACCACCACATCGTCAATGTAGACCTCCAGGATGTCCCCCAATATCTTGCTGAAAATAACGTTTATTGCACGTTGGTACGTAGCCCCTGTATTGGTTAAGCCAAACGGCATACTAAGATATTCAAATGCTCCTGTGAACCCGGGGCAGCGAAAAGCCGTTTTTGGGATATCCGGCTCGTATATAGGAATCTGGTGATAACCCGCCGTTCCATCCATAAAAGATAACAACTCATGCCCCACTACTGCATCCACTAACATATCCGCTATAGGCATAGGATAGACGTCCTTAGGTGATGCAACATTCAAGTCTCTGTAATCCACACAGACTCTAATCTTGCCATTTTTCTTCCTAACAGGAACAATGTTGGATAACCATTCCAGATAAAGAGTTGGTCTGATTATCCCAGCCTCAACCATGCTTTGAACTTCTTGTTTGACCGCCATTGCAGTTTCAGCATTCATCCGCCGTTGCTCTTGCTTAACTGGCCGGCATCCTTCCTTGATGGGAATGCGATGGCAAACCAGATCCTTTGACAAACCCGGCATATCTTGGTATTTCTCTGTAAAGCAATCCTTAAACTCCTGCAGCAACCCTATCAATTGCTGTTTCAAATCTGGTTCAAGGTACTGACTAATCCCTACCTCCATGGGCTCTGTTTCTGTCTCGAAGTTAACTTTCTCTACGGGATCATGTACCTTGGGCGGAGTGTCATCCAACGCTGCTGGAGTAGGCTGAATTACGTCCACCCCTGTAAAAGCTTCAATGTCTTCTTCCTCAATGCACTCAACTAGTGCCACCCCTTTCCAGGCCATTTGCTCTAACCTATAGACAACCAATCGTTGCATTAATAAAGAAAAGGCCTCTGACTCCTCTTGTGAGAGGATGTCACTCATTGGATACGTTGGGAAGAAGCTCAATGGAAATTGGCCGACTGTAATCTGCCATAGCCTGGGCAATTCCCCACTGAGACAATTCGTTCTGCGTCACCCCGATTGAATGTTCCTTATGATCAACACTCTCGACTCTGAGAGGTCTCATGTTTCTGTTGTAATAGCTGGCCTCCAACTGGACGGCCGCTATGGAATAAGGACGCTCATCCGCCTTGATGAGCACCGGCAAGTCTGCGACTGGATCCCACATAATCATCTCTTGATGAAGAGATGATGGAATTGCTAGTGCCTTATGGATCCAGTCCCTCCCTAGAATCATGTGATAGGGAGCGTCCACTTCGGCCACGAAGAACCCTTGATAAGCGTCGGATGGTCCTATCTTCACCTTGAGCATGACCACCCCAGCAGTAGGAGTAACATTTCCCGAAAACCCCTTCACCTTGGAGACAGTATTAATGAGCTTCTTCTCGGGAATCTTGAGCTGCTCCTTGGTTGTGGTGGTAATAATACTCACCGCGGCTCCGGTGTCTATCAACACCTTGCGGTCCTTGATCCCTTCCACCTCTGCTGTGACATACAAAGGCTTCATATGCTGGGACATGTTGAATGTTGGCTTGGCGAACATCACGCACTGTCTCAAAAAGTCTCCGGCCCCCTCAGGATACTGATGGTTGGACTGAAAAACTCCAGGCTCGACCTCCGCCTCACTCTCATCCTCAGGTTCCTGTACTAAATAAACAGGCTTGGCTGATTCCTCATTATCGATAAAATGAGCAGTGGGTACCAGCTCTGGCAGAGCATAAGCGGACAAAAGTATGAAAGCCATGTTACAGTGATGAACCCTAGCTTCATCCTCGGCCTGTTCTTCTTCCATGGGCACCTCCTCCACATCCGCCGCTTCTGGTTCCTCCTCGTAGTCGACCATTTGGTCCTCCTCGTCGAGGTCGACATCTCCTACTTCAGAATCAGCCTTCACACTAGAGGCAACCGAGGATGACCTTGTTGGCACATGCATCTGCAGCTTCTTGGCTGCATACTCCACGAAGTTGGTCGGTGCCTTTGGCTCCTTTGTCTTGGCCTGAGATAAGATGGTGAGTGGCTTGCTTGGCTCTGCCAATGCTAAACTGGATTCCTTGGGAACAACGCCTTCCGCAGGAACCCCCACGACACTCGTGCTTGCAGCCACTGACGTACTGCTTTCTTTAGGCATCCACCTCATAACAGTGGATCCCTTCTTGGTGTCGATCACCATCTCGTCATCTTGAGACTCTAGCAACACCTGCTTCCCAGCAGCCTCTGGCTGTGCCCTCCTTGGGGGAGATTGTCTGGCTGTTGACTGTTCCGGGAAAAATGCTAGCTTCCTCCTTGGCCTTGACTGAGGTGCTCCAGTGGATCTTGGCAGATCCGCCATCCTGTCATGAACGTTCCTCCGAGGCGCCGGTGGAGCCTCCACAGAGCGCTGTCGCCGGGAGTCCACATAGGACTTAGTCCTGACTCTGTACCGTCTGTGAACCTGCTCCACGTGCTCCACAGGTACCGACAGCTCTTCCTCCATTACCTTCCCGGAAGCCAGATCCGCCTTGCCAAAGCGCCTCCTTTCATTCCTGGTGGTAACTGCAGTAAGCTCGACCGCTTTACCGCCTCGTTGGGTATACCCCTGTGGGTCATTCCTAGAAGCTGGCGGGATGTACACTTTCACAGATGGCTCTGGATTCACAGCATTGTACGAACCCCCAGCCGTGGCTGACTTCACTCCTGAAGGCCCTGGGTCTTGCCTAGGCCTCGCCTTACTAGCATAGCTGTCCTCGGGCCCATGGTGATGCTTCACCCGCTTGTGACTCTCCCTTCCTGACCTCTCGGGAGGCGGATGCTCTAACCTAGCCTTCTCAAAGGCCATCTTCTCAGCCTTCTCCTCTGCCTCCTTCACAGCCGCCTGAAACTCATCGTAGGTGATCGGCTGCCCTGTATTCAACCTACAGGTTAAGCAAAGTTTAGACCGAGGAACTAACACCATATCCTCTTCTTCAATAGCCCCGACCCAGAAATCTGGGCAAGGACTAGGCCCGTGCTCAGCAAACTCCAGTTTCCCATCGTTCAGCCATTCCGGCAGCTGATCCTTCATACCTACACATTGAGAAGTATAATGCTCAGATGAACGATGGAAAATGCATAAGTGTTTGCCATCCCCACTGTTGGGATGGCATTGGTAAAACTCCTGAATCTCCGGTGCCCCCTGGTGCACCATAGCTTCCCAGATTTCATCTGCTTTGCTTGCGTCGTACGTGTACTCCTGAAACCTGGAAACCTACTTCCCAAGCTGCTGCGTGGGATCCAGACCGACACTGATTTCAATCACATTGATCCGCGGGCCGGTCTTAGCAGCTGCCCATTGAGGCTCCTTGGGAAGCTCCAACTGCAAGGTTTTGTCATTGTTCCAGGTCTGTAGCTGATCCTTTAGCTTCACACAATCATTGGTATTGTGGTTGGTCATATTGTGAAAGCTACAGTACGTCTTCCCCGCCATGTAGTCAGGTTTGGGAATGAATCCACCATCATGATGCAGACGCCCCTGGTTGAACAACTCCTGCAGAATTTTCGGAGCCTTGTGGGCGTTGTAGGTATACGCCTCAAAAGCTGACTTAGTTGGAAGCGGGGTTACTATCTTCACAGTCTCCCTGACCAACCTTGCGGTTTTAGACTGTAACGGTCTTTGATCAGTCCGCTCTATAGCCGCCACTTCGTGTTCCAATTCCTCACCATCAACCCATGTCAGGATTGGTCTAGGCACCGCATCCGCCTGGATAGTCGCCACTGTCTTAGCAGCGGCCATAAGTGGAGTCTTGGGCTTTAGAGTCCCCGAATAGTAGGATACTGGAGTCCCCTTCCTTCTTTCGTTCCTCTCCTTGGACCGATCAACATAGTGCTGCTCTTGACCTAGGCGATTGGTCAGATCTGCCATAGTGGTCACATGAACCTGCCTGAATCCCTGGCGGATCTCATCCACCAAACCATCGATCGCCATCTTGACGGCGTGTTCTTCTGGAATATCCATCTCGCAACGGGTTAACTCAAGCTTAAACCTTCTTAAATAATCAGTGGCGGATTCGTCAGGCCTCTGCTCCGTTTCCGCTAGGTCCTTGACCCCAATCTTCGCCTCCACAACACCAAACATAGTTCTGAAGAGAACCTCCATAGTTTTCCAGTCTGGTATTGATCCAGGCTTCAACCGCTTGTACCAAATAGCGGCTTCCCCTGCCAGAGATGTGGGAAAGAGCTTCAACTTCACGACTGGGTCTTCAGCATATTGACCAGACTCATTAGTAAAACGCATAATGTGCATTTCGGCATCCTCTGACGTCTGGCCGGTGAATGGAGTGAAGCGGATTGGCTTGAATCCGGCAGGGAACGGGATTGCATTGATCTCTTGAGTTAATGGATTCTCGTACGTCTTGTCGACGTCGGGTAACCCCTGCAGTTCCCTAAGCTTCTCAGCAAAAACCCTGCCAATATCGTCCATGGTCAGCTGGGCCACGACATCTGCCGGTGGCTCTGGCGGATTGTTGCCAACTGGCCCATTAGGAGGGACATTGCCACCTGTCTGATTGTTGGCAGCCCCAGCATTAGGTCCGCCGGTCCCGCCACGACCAGCTGCTCGTCCCCGCCTATCTTTCAGCGGATTCGTACGGTCAGACCCCTCAGATTGGTCGATCCGATCAAAAAGCTGCCCCATCAAGGTGTTCATGTTCTCGAGCGTGGCATTGGTAGCCGCCAACTGCTCCTGTTGCTGTCGCCAGCAAGTATCGGAGTTCCTAACATGGGCAGCCATATTATCCGCCAGCCGACTCTACTGTCCGGCGAGATATTTGAAATTGGCAGTGAACCCCGTCTGCTGTGTCTCCATTCGCTTCATGGATTCACTTAGATTAACGACCACATTGTTGGCCTTCTTCAGAATTTCATCTGTACGACAAGATTTGTCGATCAACATCCTCAGAGTGTCCGTCACCTCTGTGGGAGATGCAGTCTCCCCGGTGCAACAGGTGACGCAGGCGGATCCGCGGACTCGTCTGCGAACCCCTCCTCTAAGAAACCAAATGAGGCTGCCCGGTTGGTAAGGCCAAAAGAACCATTATCAACCTGAGAAGCAGCCGTCACCTCTACTATCTCCCCTTCATTCGCGACAACTGGTGCCACGGATGCTGGGGCTTGATTCTTCCTGTCTCGCACGACCTTGAGGGCTGCAGCAATAGTCGCTTCATCCCCCAGGGTCCCGCCAAACACTTCCTTAGCTTCAGGGTCAGTTAATCCCCTATAATCAGCTGTTCCATGCTTAATCAGCTCCTTATGGGAATTCTTCAAACAATTCATGGTTATCCTTTTGTAAGGATCACCCTTCGTAGATCCCGCAATCTTGACACTGTGTCCCACTGGGCATGCCAAAATGTTCGTGGCGGATTTAACACCCGGCGAACAGTCAGCACTTGGGGGTGGAGAATGTGTGCTCCTCGTGTGTCTTCTGTGTGTTTAGGCGTGCCAGCACCTTTGGAGTGGTGCAACTCGATTGCGGACGACCCCTGGCGCGTCCTCTCGTCTGCTCCCTATAGACTCTGACTTCTTGACCAAGCGACTGTTACGCGGGCGCTGACTAAGCCGGCGTACAGAGCTCGAACAAGACCTGAATAGAACTGGCTAACAGGATTTTCTTCTCAACCCCTCACGGATTGAGGATCTTACTTTGATCCGGAGAAGCAAAGCAGAGCTAAACCAAGACCACGGGTGTGTGTTACCGGGGTAACGACTCGATTGCCACCGGAGTAGCGGACTGACTCGACTGCTACCGGAGTAGCGGACTCGATTGCTACCGGAGTAGCGGACTGACTCGATAGGCTCAGCAACCGCTCGACACGAGTGCGAGATGTGATCGATCGCAGGTGGAGGCAAATTGCGTGAGTTGCTCCGGAGAAGCTTTGGCGAACTTGTGTGTGTTTGTATTTGGTTGAGAACCCTTTTTCAGTTGTAAAATAGTTATATTTATATGGTTCACGAAACCCTAGTGCATGAAGATCCAGACTGGCGGATTCCGGGATTGACTAGGATTGTCCTTCCTTAACCGACTCCAATTAAATCAATTAAGAATAAATTGAGGTCAGTCTTTCCCTTTACTTAGGGAACTCATGCCACGCCGTATATTGCCCGGATCATCCCTCAATTAAAGCCGAGATAAGCCAAATCGACTCCACAGAGAATCAATCACTGATTTGGCTTAAGATACCTTTCGGAAATAGATTGCTATCCAAAACAATCCCTAGTTAACCCAATCAGCGTTTACACCCTATTATCCGTTAAGGTAACTCGTATATTTGTGTAATTGAATTACTACAAAATAACCCCAATCTGATCGGGTAGCAAATCAATACTTTCGTTCCAAGCAATCTTCCCCAAATGGAACAGGAAGTGCTCATATTGGATTCGGTTTAACCTAAACCCCTCTGGGCCTCGGGGTAAAAGCCCAATTGAAGTAAATTTCAATTGTGGCCCAAACAGAGTCGACGTACGTACGCAACATCCTCTCAAAGTTGGAATCTGGCTAGAGATAGATGGATGGGGTAGATTTGGATAGGGATGATACACGAGCTGAGATTTTTACCAATTTTATGCAAGAGATCGATGGAGTATGAATGAGCAGAATGACATGACTTTTGATGAAATTAACGAGTACCTGAGTGACATATCAATTAATTAATTCCATTGTAGAGGGATTTGATATATATGACACAATGGCTGGTGGAGAGTCAAATGCATCCATAGGCAAGATGAGATCAATTTTTGTAATTAGATCCCCGTGCTACGTTGTAACATGAGAGCATGCATTTACCTTGGGCAAAATGGTTGTTGAAGTTGAGGCAATAATTCACTTAGTACTGAACGTACAACCAAAATTTTACTATATGACCTATAAGAGGAGTTTGAGTTCGTATTTGGAACAATATTGTTACCTTCTTAAAATTTGATCAACTGAAATGATTGTAAATAGAGTTGACACTAAAGTCTGGACACGAAATTAAGTATCATTGCAAAATATATTTGAACCGTGTTAATGAATCGTAATCATTCAGATATTTAGATATATAATTTCACTTTCACATTCGTTGTCCCTTTTGGGTTGAAGAAGATGAGCATGTATATATAAATGCAATAATAAAATATTCATAATTCCATTGGGTGTGTCTGCTGCACTGAATCAAAAAATGGCGAAACTGCATCCCTACAATTTGCAAGTCAATGAACAGGTAATGAGAAAATGAGAATCACTATATCATATATATACTATACTAGGTTATTGTCCGCGCGTTGCGGCTACTGTTTTCAACCGTTGTTAATGTATTGAAACATGTTGAGATATGTTGAAATATGGAAAAAAAAAGTGCATATAAAAAGTTAAGGAAATATGGAAATCCATTACTGATGAACTTCTCAACCACTTTGATCAATACAAAATGCATATATACACCTATTGCTGCAACATTGTTTTTAGTAGTGTTACAACCGAAAGACAATCCTTAGAATTAAGAAGATTTGGTGGATTAACAGTGGCGGCTGTTATTTTATCTCCCATATAGACCGGATCAAGTAAAATGAGAGGGAATCAATCCATCAATGTTAAGGAGACAAGGATGGTTGTCGTCTGCAAAAATCTTCTTTAGGTTATCATGAAAAATTATAATCCTCTTGTTTTCGGGGTCCTAAAAAGAAGGTCATCACAAAATGAAGTCAGTAAAATGAAAATAAAAGAGAAATAGTAAACTTATAAAATGCAGTGTTTTTATATTAGACTAAAATACAACTAAGTAGTTTACTGTAGGATGTAAACTGTAGAGATATTTTCAGAATATAGAGACATTATTTTTTTTTTTGTTCTAATCATTAACATATGCTTTAGTATAATAATGAGATCAGTATCACTTTCCCTCATTCCAAGCTCACACTCTCCTTGTCTTTCTTCATCTTCCTTTCCTCTCTTCTGTTTCTCTGTCTCTGTTTTCCTAAAGGGAAAATTATAGAAACGGTACATCAACTATCTGCCACTAATAATTTTAGTACATCAACTGTATGAAATAACATATTAGTACATCAAGTATCAATTCCGACATCATTTTCGTACATCAACTTTATGAAATAACATATTAGTACATCAAGTATCAATTCCGACATCATTTTCGTACATGGTGCTTACGGCTCCGTTAAATTTGACGTTATGTCCTATATTTGTAGGGACAAAATCGGTATAGTTAACTTTTCCTGCCTTTTTTTCTATGCATCTATGACCACGTCATCTTAATTCCCTCAAAAACTGCAATCTCTCCTAAATAGACACCAACCTTGTCAATTTTCACTCCAAGAAACATATGTTGCATTTCCCACTCATCAACTCCACATGCAAAATTTATAGTTCTGATAACACAAAAAGAACCAAATTTCTAATTCTGGGAAATGCAACATGTATTTTTTGGAGGGAAAATTGACAAGGTTGGTGTCTATTTAGGAAAGATTGTAGTTTTGGAGGGATTTAAGATGACGTGGCCATAGATGTATAGAAAAAAGGCAGGAAAAATCAACCATACCGATTTTGCCCCTGCAAATATAGGACATAACGTCAAACTTAAGGGAACCGTAAGCACAATGTACGAAAATGATGTCGGAATTGATACTTGATGTACTAATATGTTATTTCATAAAGTTGATGTACGAAAATGATGTCGGAAATTGATACTTGATGTACTAATATGTTATTTCATAAAATTGATGTACTAAAATTATTAGTGGCAGATAGTTGATGTATCGTTCCTATAGTTTTCCCTTCCCTAAATCTCTTGCACATAGGTCATCTATTATAAATGAAACCACGTCGTGCGGTTAACTTATTGCAATCAAAACTGAACCCTAATCCCTCTTTTTAATGTAATGTTTAACATAATCCAAATAATTACAAACACATAAAAAGAGTAACAAACAGGTCACCTAATTACTATAAAATCCATTGTTATGGTTACTTTCGCGTCAGTTTCTTTTAACATTTGTTTTCTTAATTCTTTTTCCAGCGATATGGTTAAAAAATAGACATTTTTTGTTAATGAGTTTTTTGGTCTTAGGCTAGTGGCCGCGCGTTGCGTTGGTATTTTCTACCGTCTTGATCCTTTGTTAATGTACTATAAATGTTGATATTTGACTTCATGTCACTTTCTTCCAAAACTCTGCAGAGCAATTTTGTTTAAACTCCAAAAAGTAGTGAGCAGACATGGTTTCTAAAGCCGCTTTTTTCAAAAACAGAGAGATAAAACCTAAACATAAACATAAAAGGCCAAAACAACAGCATTTCTCCTCAAATATGTGCAGCAAAGCTGGATTCCATAAGGTAGCATATGTGAACTTAAAATGACATCAATTCAGCTGCTGTGCTGACCTGACTTACATACTTATATCAAATAACAAATGTTTCAGGCAGAAGCTGGTATCTAACCAAGCCAGAGTAAACTTTGTTGGAGACATGAACGTTCCATTCAAAATTTCTAAACCTAATCGCAAAAGTGGCTTGTTCTCTTCAAGATATTTTACAATTATACTTTGAATCAGTCACTTTACATGAGTTTTTCAGATCCATTATCACTTGGTTTCTTTGTTGTAGTGCTCCATCCACATGATGAGTAGCTCATATGTTCCTGATTGCAGTGAGTTGCCAAGGGGAAAAGAACCTCAAGTCAAATAAGAACAAAATTGAATGGAATCGCAAAAGAAGTGTAATAGTAAAATATCAATACATTCGAAATGTCTGTACCGACTAAAGATACAAAGTATTACATACAAATTTTTTTATTTTTTCTTTCTAAACGAAATCAGGTATTTAGTAAAAAAAAAGTTTATATCCAGAGGCAGAGCTTAGTTACTTGTCAAAAGAAATGATAAGCCAATATTTATAGTTTTGCTTGACATTGTGTATAAGCCATAAACTTTATTAATTAAGTTTAGCAGATATTCATAATCTTATTTTTCAGAAAAGAAAATTACTAAATAAACAGAATACCAATATGTACTAACATTTAATATAAAATCACTTGAAACCCTTGTCAAGTAAATAAACATGATAGAGCATTGTACTTAATAAGTTTATTGAGCATATAGAACATGCATAGTGATTGACGAAATGTCTGTAGTTGTAGATTTGTTAATTTAATCAGTAAATCGATATGCATATAGAGCATTGTACTTAATAAGTTTATTGTCAGATTATGAATATAATCTTAATAAGTTTATAAGTACTATGGTTAACTCACATAATCTGAATATAATCTTAATAAGTTTATAAGTACAATGCTCTGAAATTGAAGGGCGGCTATGTTGTGTTGAAGTGATTGACGAAATGTCTGTAGTTGTAGTATTTTTCTACTTCAATTATATTCATAATCTGACCATAGTGAATTATTAACTCACTACCACTTTTATCATCTATTAAATGTTAGTACAACAATCCACCATTAATCAGCATAGAGCAGTATGTATTTCATAATGGTTCAAACCAAAAATTACCATAATCCGAGGGCTACCTGTTTTAATAAAATTTATGAAAAACAGTCATGTTCTGATTCTTTACTGGTGTGGAATTTGCACACATTATTTTTATGTATTAAATAAATTACCTGTCTATATATTGTTGTCTACTCCACTTTATTCTCAGTTGCAAATAGTTCTGTCCCAGCTCATGGACATCGGCTCCTCACTACTGAGAGCAATAACTTCTATCTAATCTTTTCAATTAGGATACTGGCCGCGCGTTGCGTCGGTATTTTCTACTGTTTTGATCCTTTGTTAATGTACTGTAAATGTTTATATTGATACAAATGATTTTTTTTTTATAATAAGAAACAGTACGTGGTTATCTCTATTTATGACTATGAAAATTAAAATGCAAGCACTTATATATTAACCTTACTATTGATAAAGCATACATTCATATCTTTATAGATAGCTAAAAGTTTAAGTAGCACAACAGGAAGGAGTCCCAAAAATACAACAGAACATACATTAATATCTTTTTACATAGCTAAAGCTCTAAGCAGTAGAGCAGTGAATAGTTTCAAAAATACAGTACTATCTCTGGTCTGGTTTGATACTTGCATCATGGTGAAGTATTTACTACAGGTTGTTTTACTTAAAATTTTAGCTCTCTACCTAAACTTTAAGCATATATTCAGCAACTGGTATATGACAAAAGTACAATTGTGGTTATGTCAATGGAGATCAACTGGACAAAAGCTGTCTGTATACAAACATGCACTGGAGCATATCACATTTCTATTTATGTGCTTGACTCGTATATGAAATTTTAAGAGAATGTGAAAGGAATATTTATTAGTAGAGTATAAATATCAAGGAGGAGATCACATTTCTAATTATGTGCTTGACTTGTTACCAGTGGCGGACGCAGGAAAAGATTTCAATGGGGGCTAGTTTTATGCAACTCATGTATGGATTGATTCTCACCAAATCAACAATTGTATACAAAATTAATGGAGAGAATATAAAAAAAAAAAAACCAGAGTGTAACTAACCAATTCATGTTACTAAAAAAAAAAAAAAACATAAAATTCTAAATATATAGAAGATTTAAAGTGCATTAATGTATAATCCAAATACATCTCATAAAAATACTATAAACACTATCATGCTCAGCTCTTTAACTTGGAAAAACAATGTACCATGGCACAAAATATTCAACAAAACATAGAGCTAGTAAGAAGCAAAAAAGAGCACATACTTAAAAAAACAGAGTACTTCCACATCTATTTTAAATAAAACAGTAAATTTATCTAATCAACAAGTCATAAATCTAAAAAGTATAATACTAAATTGAGAAGAAGAACCATGACAAACCTGTAATGCGCATATAACAAATGTTTAATTGCAAAATAATGGAGGTTGAAGGCTGAAGAATCAGAGACTCCAAGACAATTAGAGAAAGAGAAGAAGTGAAAGACGAAAAACCAGAAGATTTCTCGAACAAACCAAAACGAGAAGAATGGAAAATATAAAAGTAGTTTAAACTATTAGGATCGTGATCTGCCAAATCATATTAGAGTTATATTACTTATATAATATAAATATACAAATATATATTTGAAAGGACACCGCTAGAGTTGGTAAAATAAAAAAAAAGACAGAAGTTACAGTCGTCAGGATAAGTATACAAATATATATACAAATATATACCACATAGTTCAGTGGGTTTTTGGTATAAAAAAAAATATTAAAAAAACAAAAAAAGTTGCAGTCGTCAAAATCTCAGTCGGGGCACTGGCCCCCGCTGGCCCCTACGTGCGTCCGCCCCTGCTTGTTACCTTTGTATTCTATCATCAACTGCCATTGTATCATTTACAGCCTCATTTTAAATGGTTCTTTTCTTTTTTTGGTTTCCATTGACAGTCAACTCCAGTAATTTTTTTGATCTGGTCTATTGTGTTGGTTGGTATTGGTTCAACAAAGTCATCTTCTTTTTGGCCACGGTTAGGGTAGACTGCTTGTACCATGAGGTTCTGTCCAGGTTGAAATGTGACTTCCATTTTCTCTTCAACAAATGATAGTGCATTGACCGCATGTTGCGATGACTTTTGTTAGTGTTACTATGTCATGTTAGGCCTGATGAAATATAGTAGTACTGATACTACTATTTGAGGAGCAGATCATTGAAATCAAAATGTAAATATTATGAAATGTAAAGATATCGATCCATTTTATAACTAATCGTCAACTTATGTCTCTTCTCTGTTTTGTTGATGACATAATTGGCAGGTTATAGGTAGCAGTTAGGAGCTGTTGACAGTAGCCACAAAGGGGCTACATAAGCCCACAGACCCGCAGCCAGTGCATCCGGAGCCGTACTGAGGCCCGGAGCAGGATCACCAGCACCCGGACCCGAGGTCCAGCAGTCTACCTTGTGACCAGGGACCCGGGGACCGGGGGCGCCAGCCTGCCGAACAGGCCACCAGAGCTGTCCTTTTGTGTGCGAACAGAAGGAAACCAGTCCCACATCGAAGAGTAAGGCCAGACCTCACGCCCGACCACCTATATAAGGGCCTCAACTACCCTCTTTAATAGGTAACTGATCTCTCCAACTGCTTATCACTCTTGCTTAAGTTATCTATTCATCCCAACTGTACTAACTTAGGCATCAGAGAGGAGAAGACCGGCCCGCCCGGTATTCCCTTTAGTTAGTAGGTTCGCAGGAGGAGATCACACCCAGATTCATCAGTTTCCACTAGGCCTACGGGTTTGTGCAAAAACAATTGGCGTCGTCTGTGGGAACCTTGTATAAAAGTCACGTAGGCATCACCAAATGGCAGAAAGCTCAGAAGCGGGCCAGGAAAGAAATACAATGGAGGGTCAGCGGGTTGCACCAGAGCAAGTGCTCATCTCCACCCCGGTCGCTGTACGGGAGCAGCGCAGCGACCAGGGCAACCAGGACGACGACAGCTATGGGAGGCCGAACAGCACGCCGGGGGCATAAAACGATAGCGCGCGCGGGAAAGGCCCAGCGGAAGGCGACCAATCGACGCACCGGGGCTTTTCGCTGACATTCTCGGACGATCCGAGCGACAAAGAGGAGAGTCTGCTCGGTGTCAGCGACCGAGACACCACGTACAGCCCCAACCGACACGATATGGCGGGGAGATACGGGCGATGAGGGCAGAAGTTGATCGCCTGCGCACGGAGAGCGACCGGGATAGAGTAAAATCCAATGCTCGGTATGAGGAAATGGAGACGGTAAACGCTGCCCTGGTGGCTGTCCTGGAAAGAGGACAGCAGCGCAACGCCGCTATGGTAAGGGCACGTACACCCGCGCCAGGCCAACCTCAGCGCCTTGAGGCGGGACAGTCATCGAGAGGAAGATCTAGCGACCGCAAGAGGGCGGAGTCCCCGGGCGGCGCGGTATTGGCAATGAGCACGCCAATACCCCCGCAGTCGCACGCTTCATTCGAGGATGAAGTCCTCATCCCGACCGCACGGGCATTACAGGTACTCACCGACTCTGTGTCGGACCTAAAGGCCCAAATGGAGGCCAACGAGAGAAAGGTGGCGCGGCCGATGGAAGGCGCGCGATTCAACGAACGCATGGGCCCCTTCTCGCACCGGGTTCTGGAATCCGGGAGGTCTGGTAACCAGAAATCCCTAAAGCTCACGTACTCAGGATCCGGCTGCCCATACCAACATTTGGATAGCTTCCGGTCCCAAACGTGCACCAAGGGCTATTCCGATGCAGTGTGCTGCAACATATTCCAGGAAACTCTATCTGGAGAGGCGCTCAGCTGGTTCTATGAGCTCCCGGCAAACTCCATCGAGGCGTTTGAGCAACTGGCCGCCGGTTCGTAGGCCGCTTCATCCTCCAGGTCGAAGGAGCCCGGACATCAACCATCCTCTTCAATTGCAGACAGGCACCTGGTGAGGAGCTAAGGACGTTTGTCAACCGCTGGCAAATGGCGACGGCCGGGGTTCGGAACCTCGACAAGGGTATCGCCGAGATGGCGTTCAAACAGGGGCTTCGGCCAGGAAAATTTTCCTGCGCCGTACGGGTGGAACTCCCGCAGGGGTATGACGAGCTAATGGCGATGGCCATCAGGCATGCTCAGGCGGATCATGAAACGTATGGGCAACACCTGTTGAAGAGAACGCGGGAGGAGCATCCCCCGGCCGTCTGAGAAAACAAGGCCAGCTAGCGGAGCGAGAACCGAGGCGCCCAACCAAGCAGACCCGGCAGAAATTGGGGAAACCAACAGCAACAGAAGCCCTATCATGACAAACCCCAGGGCAAGCACAAGCCGGCGTAGTACCGGCAAGAACGCCCCCTAGCAATCATGCCAGCATAACGTCAAGAGGTCTTCACCACTCTAACATCTTCATACGAGGACATCTTGCACGAAAACGGGAACATCATTCCCCCACCGCCGAGGAGCAAGTACCCAAAAGGGAAAGTTACCCAGGCGCGAACAGGCAAGTATTGCTCCTATCACGATGAAGCTACCCATCAGACGAACAGTTGCTTCGCCCTCAAGACAGCGGTGGAGGGTTTGATTAACAGCGGTCAGCTTCAGCGGTATATAGGGGAAAGGAGAGCAGATCCCGACCGGGAGCAGGGCCAGGGCTGGTAAGCACGCCCGGACCCAGTGAAGGGTTAGGTGCTAGAAATTTCAAGCAGTTAGTTTGGCATATCAACGGTTCAACCAACGTAACATTATAAGATATGTATGCCAACTATTTTGAGAGAAATCCAAGGAATTCCTCTGGTGCAAAAGTGTATATCCAAAGGGTATAATACAAAAAAAAAACCGTTCCAGCAGATTTACAAAAAAAAAAAGAGTAAAACAAAAATCTTAAGGAGCCGCGTCTCCCTCCTCAGCGGGTATCCCACCAGCTTCCCCAGATGGAACCACCGCATCCTCTCTGGCGGGTGCAGATGGTCGAAGCCCGCCTTCCCCTCCCGCCTGCTCCTCTTCTGCCAGCTGCCCATGGGTATCATCATCGGCCCCCGCCTTCGGCATTCGTGAGGTATCCAGGTACCCCTTCTCTTCCCACTCCACGTAGGCATCGGCGATACCCGACTCCCTAGCCTTTTCCAGGAGCTCAAGACTCTGATCACTATCGTGATATTTCTGGACAACCTGCTGGAAGAGCTCTGGGTCCTCTTCTCCAGCCGCAGCGGCAGCGGCGGCGCACACAGCGGTAGCTCCCACTTGGAGCTCATCCACTCTGGCCTCCAGCTCAGCCCTCTCCTCCTCAGCCCGCTCCTTTTCCTCCTCGAGGCTCCGGACCTGGTCTTCTAACTTGGCCACCTGTTTCTTGGCCCTCTCCTCCAGCCTGACCTTCTCCCGCTCATAACTGGACTTCTCAACTTCCAAGCGCTCACGGGATCCTGTCAGAGCGGCCACCTGCCTCTTCATCTCCGACAGCTCCTCACTCGGGTCCGGCTGGTACAGATTGTACAATAGCTACAGAACAACAGGGAGCCGATTAAGCAAACAACAAAAATAACGAAACCGGCAGAAGTTATGAGCTGTGCCGTGGCACCAAGCAATTCTTACCAGGAGGACCGACTCCTTGCTCTTCTGGCAGTTCTCCCCCGACAAGGCTCCAGCGACCCCAGGCCTATCCAGACCAAGACCAGCCACATTTGCCGCCAGACTTCGGACGAAGGGACTCTCCAGACCTCCCCTCTGTTCCTCCACAGGAGCGGGGCTACTCTGCTGACCGGCAGAATTTGAGGCAGCAGCGGCCTTGTCCCTAGCGGAACTCGTCGCACCGCTGGCCAACTTGAGCCGTTTCGCCAAGTTCTCACCAGACGACCGGCTAGTCAGCGTCACCAGCGCGGAGGGAGGAACGTCCATGATCCTCCGCCTCTTCTCACCCAGGTCGACCGGTGAAGAAGATTGTGCGCCTGTCCGAGAGACCCTGGTGACAAGCGAGACCGATCCCGACCGGTATGGAATCCTGTTCGTCCCACCAGGAACCTTTGGTGGTCCACCGGTGGTCTTGCCCTTTTCGGGTCCCGCCTTGGGCGCAGCGGGGTGAGTCTTCACACGCCTTAGGGTATAGGCGTCGTCCTCAACGTCCAAGGCCCTCGGTTTGGCATGAACGGTAAGCCGACCGGACTCCTCATCCACCGAGGTCCGTAAAACGGCCTCTCCTTTCTCCTTCAACCTCAAGACAAGGTCTTCAACGTCCATGGATAGTGTATTACCAGGCTTGACGACTGTCCAGGAAGATGCACCTGCAGAACAAACAAAGGGTTAGTATCAACTCGGTCAGCAGAAACGCCACCACAAAAACCCTGCTACGCACCGGGATCCCGCCCAAGATAGCAGTACTCTAACACCTCCCGCCGTATGAAGTTGTAGGAGCTTCGCTCAAGATCGTCCCAGCACCCGAGTATCGTCATAATCCTATCCCGCTCCAACTCCGACAGTACGAACGATTGGTCGCCAAGGGCCTGGAAGGCACCAGGAACCCGGTACATCCTCCTCCTTTTCTGCCCCTTCCCACCCGCCATCACCACCTTCTTCCTCCAGTTATTGTCCACCCAGGAAGGCAGGTGGGTGATGATAGGCTGGAAGTGTCGGGCGCTAAAGGTCAGACAACCCCGGCACCCTTTCTTCTTCGAGAAGGACAGTCTGTACAGTGTTCGGAACTCGTTCACCGTTGGCATGCTCATCCCGGACAGCTTGTACAGACAACCAAGGCTAAACAGCTGCCTCCACTGGTTCCCGGGAAGCTGCGCGGGAGACACTTGCAGAGCGCTAAGCATATACTGCACGAAGTCTGGCAGCGGGTGGGAGAACCCGTGGTGAAATTGGTCTCCGTGAACAACAACCCAACCCGCCTCCGGGTTACAGGCCGATTCTCCGAGATTCAGCGGCCGTAACGTCACCTCATCAGGGATATTCTACGTCTCCCGGAAGGCAGCAATCTCTACAGGGCTCATAGTACCCTCCGGTTCATCGCACACTACAGCCTCTTTCCCACTCCCGATAGTGTAGCTCACGGGCGGAGTACCAGGAAAGCGCACCCCATGCGGGATGCCCTCACAACCCAGAGACCCGGAAGACGAGACCCCGCCCCGGGAGCGGTCAGCGGCTTCGGACTCCGGGGAATCCGAACCGAGCCAATCCTCCAATCTTTCCTCATCGTCCACCACGGGACGCCTGTAGGCCGGTTCGGAAGCCCCATCAGAGCTCGCAGAAGCCATTTAACCTAGGGGGAAGAAAACAAAACCCCACCGTTGGTCAGCAATAAGCTAGAACAGCGCCCTCTGCGGCTGCTCCCCAAGTTTGCCGCAGACGGCCCGCTCAAAACGGCGAACAGAGCACCCCCCCCCCCCCCCCCCCCCCCCCACCGCCAACTAAAAAGAAAAAACACGAAGCAAAGAAAGCAAGACTTACCGATTACTATGCACAACCGAGGAAAGTCAGTCCTACGAAAACACCGAGCAATGGTAGGCAAGAACCAGAATGGTTGAAGCACGGATAGCGCGAGGTACCTCCACAGAACTTTCGCCGGATTCTCTTCAACCTTCTCTTCTTCTCTCTAGACCAAGAGCAAAAAACAGAAATAATGAAGACAAAGGAGGCCTTTTTATAGACGGGTCTGATGCCCTAGGCACCCCTGTAATCCCCCTAAAAAAACTCAATCGGGGCAACTCAAACGCCTGCGAATCCAGGCCCTCCATCTCAGATCGCTCCCTACTGACACGTGTCCTAGCATCGATAACCTTCCCACGCCATCATAACTGATTGGACCGATGGGCTTCCTCCTTAAATGCATGCCAGCCACTTGTCCCGCCTACAAGCGGCAGTTAAAGGAGACAGGACCGGGAATCGAGGCGTCAAGCCCCCCCCACTTCCCCAAGAGCCATGGCATCTCACCGGTTAGGTAGCATTCAACCGGCTCCACGGCATTTCACCGGTTAGGTAGCATTCAACCAGCTCCATGGCATCTCACCGGTTAGGTAGCATTCGTCCGGGTTTCACCCAGTTCCATATTCATGGCATGACGACACTTGAGCACAATACCATTAGTATTGCAAGTATACTCATAACTGTCACACGTCATCATTAATAGATACTCACATCACCACGCCTTCTCTGCCCGAACGCCCGGTCACGCCCAATCTTCAATACGGACTTGGGGGACTGGGTACCGTTGGGTTAGTAACCCTGCGGGTCTGCGGGACAGGAGCGAGACATATTAAGTCCCCATTCAAGATTGCACTTGACCGGGAACTTGGGGGACTTGTTGACAGTAGCCACAGAGGGGCTACATAAGCCCACAGACCCGCAGCCAGTGCATCCGGAGCCGGACTGAGGCCCAGAGCAGGATCACCAGCACCCGGACCCGAGGTCCAGCAGTCTACCTTATGACCAGGGACCCGGGGACCGGGGGCGCCAGCCTGCCGAACAGGCCACCAGAGCTATCCTTTTGTGTGCGAACAGAAGGAAACCAGTCCCACATCAAAGAGTAAGGCCAGACCTCACGCCCGACCACCTATATAAGGGCCTCAACTACCCTCTTTAATAGGTAATTGATCTCTCCTACTGGTTATCACTCTTGCTTAAGTTATCTATTCATCCCAATTGTGCTAACTTAGGCATCGGAGAGGAGAGGACCGGCCCGCCCGGTATTCCCCTTAGTTAGCAGGTTCGTAGGAGGAGATCACACCCAGATTCATCAGTTTCCACTAGGCCTACGGGTTTGTGCAGAAACAGGAGCATCCTTGAGGAAACCGAAGAGGTCGTCTTGAAGAAAACTATATATTTACTAAAGCAGTCCTCTGATATTTGTTCTGATAGGATAAAGGAACTGAAAACCAATATATTGTATTTTACTAAGCAGTTTACTCATAACATTAAACACGTGAATCATCTGTATTTAAGAGTTACAAATAATAATTCAAAATACGAATAGGTAGACATGAATAACAGGAAAGGAAGCCAAATTATATACTTGGTTCTTGAAAAAAGTAAGAACATAAATACCTAAAAATTCATGGACCGAGGTTCCACTTTTCCACTGTTGAGATTGACCCAGGAAGGGAAAGCAGAATGATCTATGATTGTAATGGTGAGTAAGCTAAAAGAATAGAAATGGTTGGAATTGGGGGAAGTCATTGTAAGCTGAAACATACATCCAGCATCAAAGTACACAAAGCATCGTTAGAAGACTTTTATACATAACAACGTTGTTCAAGTGTTATATAGCCACATTGTCATATTGCAGAGTATTGCTGCAAAGTGTGTTGCTTCAGTGTGCTCTACTTCTTTACTGTAAACTGTCGTATCACAAAAGCCAATTATGGTTGGTTTGGTCAGCTAATTAACCTGGACAAAAGTTTTATGTAAAAAAATGTTTTTTTTTTATAATTTTTTTTTATTATTATTTTTTTATATATTTTATTTTTATCAAAGAAATCTTGCTGCAAAGTGTGTTGCTTCAATGTGCTCTATTTCTAGTCTGTTGCATATGATTTATATAGTAATCACATGTCAGGATAGCCAATTGAAATCTTGTAAATCATATTACATAATTCTGAAAAATCTTATATGGTTTCATTGTTTAAAAAAAAAAAAAAGGAGGCAATCCTGGTTCAGACCAAGCTGTTTTTATATGGGATACAAAAGGTGTCTGCAAATCTGGCCAAAAAGTTGGCTATTCTATTTCCTTTTGTACAAAAGATGTTAGGTTGTCACATATTGGAGTCTGCCCATAAAGCTGTTTGCTCCTTTTTCTTTTGCAGAAAGTTGCTTGGTCCACTTGTTTCAAACAATTTCAGATATTGGTTGTTCTCTATTGTTGACACCTGAGATGCTGCAGATAAGATTAAAAGCATATCACTTACCTCAGTAAATGTTATAGTAACATAAATTACTATGAAGACATTACATCAGTAAATGTTAGAAAAGGATAATTATTTGTCAGCCAGATTAGAGTCCATTCTAGCCAGAGACACCAACTATCTATCAAAGTGCTTATAGCACTTGCATCCACATTGCCTCTCTAATGTTCATTAGAAGACTTGTCACATACTTTAATTCTTGCGGAGAGAAAGAAACTGTAAGACATGGAAAGTTCCATGTATACACTTACTGAATTTCTTCCTAACTAACAGAAGTAAATAAACATGAATACTAAGATATGAAAAAGCAACAAACTTTATTTGAAAGACGTTGCATAGCAATTGGATATCTGGCCTAAACCCAGAAACCAGTAGCCAATCTCGATTCAAATCCCAGAATCATAACTCAAATGCATATATGAAAGCCATGATATCGTTTGAAAAGCCTGACAGACTCAGTAACAGTGAGGCCAAGATGCAGATAAGGCTGAAGCATTCATCTGCCCTCTTAAGTTTAATTCATAAATAATAACGACTTTGAAATCGTCAATTCCAGAGCTGCTCTACAGCAAAGTAAAAAAAAATTCATCCAAAAGCATAGGACTAAGGCAGGGTCACATGTCCCCCTCCTCAACAAAGCAAAAGATTTTGGAAAATATTGAAACTATCATAAATTGAAATGAAACTACCATTTAATATATATATATATATATATATATATATATATAAAACAGTGATACAACACATTAATTACTTATTTTTGGGGAGTTTCTTGGGGGCTTTTTCTTTTAGATCCCAAGTCGCTAGTGCCATTGATGCTGAGGTTTTAGCTGTTATTGAAGCAATCCGTGTGACTTGGGTACGGAAATGGTTTAAAGTTAGGTTAGAGACAAACTCCATGTTGGTTATTACTTATTTTCATACTTCAGACCGGATTCCTTGGTGGCTTCGCAATCGTTGGTTAAATTGCCTTCACCACGCTCGGCAATTACATCTGCAGGTCTCTCACATTTATAGGGATAGGGAAGGGAACTGTGTGGCTGATAAGCTGATAAACTTCAATATGGTAGATTTCTTTGCCTTCTTTTATACGGGATCAGTTTTCTAAAGATAGACTCTATCCAGCCGAATTTTCCGTCCTCTTACCGTTAGTAGGTTTGTTTTATCCTCCTGGATTATTATTGTATGGTTATAGTTTCCTATCTATTGTTTTGCATTAGTTATGTGGGCTTTTTAATGGTACAGTTTGATGAAATGTAGAGTTCTTATTTGTTCGCTGGGAAGTGGCTTTGGTCTAATCCTCCCTTCCTTCTGTAATATTTTTCGCTTATCAATAAATTTTCGGGGGAGGACGATGAGTTAGACCTCGCCCACTTACCCAAAAAAAAAAAAAAAAGCGATACAACACAATAATTCAAACGATCAGTTCATTGATCTCATATATTAGTAGAAAGTACCACCTTGTAAAAAAAATATACAAAAGAGTAAACCAAATGCAGTTTGGGATGAACTAAACGTTCTTCCAGTTGCACTAAGTCATTTGTTTTGTTTGTGTGTTTATTAAGCATCAACAAATTTGAATACAAAACTTTAAAGAGGCGGATTTACAGAAACAAAATAACACAATGGTGAAAGATAAGCGTTGCAATAATGGGGTATATAATCATATTAATCAGTAAGATGATTAACAATCATAAGCAAGATGAGCTACATGATCATACTAATCTGCAAGGTTAAACCAACAACCAAAACAGAAGGGTCCAAGGTATTCATTATTAAGAGATAATAAAAACAATGCATAATAAGTTCCCTGCAAGTTTTAAGGATCGCACACTCCCAGATCTAGACATGCTTGTTTGTGCGAATATGCTATGCTCATTCTCAAATGAATCATATGCATGTATAAGTGTCGCAGTTTTTTTTTTTTATAAATATGTTTTAAAACCCAATGCGTAAGACAGAGTAAGCCCAAGTTTAGAAGGAGTACTGTTTTACTGAGAAATCGAATTCAACTGTTTCTACTTCTTCCCTCTTACTGTCACAGCAATGTCACCCTCATCCCATCCTTTGATCACTTAACCCAGTCCTCTTCTGAGATTATAAAAGCATGATTCTTTTTTTCTTTACAAAACATAAACCCATTTTGAGGTTGAAATACACATCATGTTTCAGTAAAAGCTAAACTGAAAAGAAATAGTTTCACGCATTCAGCACCCATTTGAACAACAAATGAAAATCTAAAGTAGCAAAGAAGAAGTAAAACCTAGAATCAACACGACCCTTTTTATTTAGCCCCAAATAACAGGCTGAAGTAACTTTTGTCCTCAAAGAAAATAAAAAAACAATAGCATACTTGTATGTCTGAGCACTTAGAATTTCAACATCAATTTCATCTCTTGTTTAGATATGATCAATTGACACTAATATGCTCAGAATATAAATGATTCCTCTCAAGCCAGATAGATTCGATTCCTGATTTTTAAAATAAATTTTGTAAAATTATAAACCCATATCACTCTCTTGAACGGAGGAATTAAATTATCATAAACAGAAGCTTTGCATTTCAGTGAGAACTACAATATATCAAAGCCATGGTGGAGCTGAAAGAATGAACATTGGAATGACTGACTCGCTGGTCAGTTGAAACAGAAAAAAAAAATGATAAAGAGAAAATTCAACTTAAACACTATACAAAATCAATTGAAAAAGAAAAAAATGGTAAGGATAAAATTCACAAGTGTCTAAACTCACCTTACGGTTTTTGACATATATCCAATAATCGAGTCACACTGTCTGGATCAGTACTGTTGGCTTCCACTAATCATTCTTTACTATCAAGGGGAAAGGAATAAAAGCCACTTCACATTGCAGCATGTTATACACCACATTTATACCTGAAAAGCAAATAAAAGACACTTCAGGATTGAAAATAACTACAACATTATATACCACAATTATACACCTCACAGTTTATCACCTCCTGTTCTACATATCAAAACATAAGCGACATCAAAAGATCATATTACCTTCTACCACATTCCATCTGGCTGAACAAACTCTTGCTAGCACATAGGTCTCCAGTATTTTTTTAATTTATTAACAAAGCACATATATAGGTCTCCAGCATTTTTTAATTTATTGACAAAGCACTTAAAGTCAAAGAAAATTAAAAATGGAGAATCCAAAGAACTTTCACTACTGGAAATCAGGTCTGAAGCGACGAAGATTGAAACGGGAACATCAAACTTCGTCGCCTGAACACATTTAAGTGACCAATATTGATTTTGTCGCTTCAGAAATAGTGAGCGACGAAAGTTGATCAATAGTCGTCGCTAACAAATTATTCCAGCGACAACTATTGATATGGTGTCGCCTTCGAACAGTGTTTTGTCAACTGTAGCGACGAAAATTTATTCTTCGTCGCGGACTCGAAATGTAAGCGACAACGTTGATAACCTTTGTCAATATTCGTCGCTGAGATATGAAACGAAGCGACGAGTTTTCAAACGTCGTCGCACCATAATAAACGAAGCGACGGATTTTGTACAATATTCGTCGCTTCAACTTTTGAAATCTGCTATAAAGCCCTCAGCTTAGACAGAACACAGAAGGTCGAAAAAATTGGGCAAAACACTGTAGCAGCAGTGAAAAATCTCCAAAACTGCTGATTTCGTCAATTTCGGGATCCGGAAGCTTGGGTGTTCTCTTCCAATTGCTTTGTAGGTTAGTATAATCTATCATCTTCATTGGAATCACCATATTTTGGTTTGATTAGTTGAATTTAGTGTTTGATTTCTTGAGTTGGATTTGGTTTATAATGTGCTTTGTGTTGTTTTTAGTGTTGGGTGTTTGAATATATGATGAAGTTGGTGTTGATTTTGGTGAAATTGAGATTATGTTAGTTAATTTGTGAAACTGTTATATTTAGTGAAATTGAATTTTAGTGAAATTGGGTGAAATGGGGAAATTTAGTGAAATTTGGAAAGTTAATGAAATTGAATTTCAGCTTAATTTAGTGAAACCGTCAAATTTAGTTAAATCCAAATATAGTGAAAATGAAATTTTGTGAAAGAGTGAAATGTAGTGAAATTAGAATTTTACGATGTAATTTGTTTGTGTTGTGTGTGGATTGTGGTAGTTAGGGTTTCTGAAACATGCGAGTGGCTTAGTGAGGGAGTGTGGTGCCGTGTGTAAATTTATTGTTTCGTATTATATATAATTGTGGTGTTTATCAGCTTAGAACTCCCGTTTGAGAATCAACAACGCATCTAGTTGATCGAGATGGGTTGTTGATTCTCGAATTGTCCCATTTTTGGACACTTTAGGCAAACACGAGTTTGTTGATCCTTTTGTTATTCATGTGGTTTCAGTTGCAGTTTTGGGATATAGTTTCGACATTGTCTCTCTACAATGTTCCTCGAGTGCAAATTAGGTTGTTTAGATTTTTGTGCACTTGAGGAATTGTAGGGAGATGCTGCCGAAATTTCCCAAAATTGTAGCTGAAACCACATGAATAGTAAAAGGATCAACAAACTCGTGTTCACCTGAAGGGGATAGGACCCAACCCGGAGGCATAAGGAGAAGAAGTGTTGGGACAGGTTTTGATTGTATCATAAATGTTGTTTGCTAACCTTATGCATATTGTCTGTTTATGTTATGACAGGAAACATGGATGATGTCCCCGATAAATCTTCGATGAAACTTCACTTTACACACCCTGATTACAGCACAGGTTTAGTTAACTTCATCAATTTTGTGACCGCTCACACTGCTGGAATCGAATTTCTCCCTTGTCCGTGCGCAGTTTGCAGAAATGGTCCTTATTATAAGAAACTCATAGAAATTTATCATCACTGCTTGCACCATGGTTTGGATCCGACTTACACAGTTTGGCACCTACACGGGGAAGTTTCTGGTCAACCGGCAATGATCAGTAAACAGAGACAGTGGCTTCAAGACAGAGCCCAGGCTTCCAGTGTTGCCGGTCCTTCAGTGATCCCGCCTGTGGAGATTATACAAGATGTATTTCCATACTATCCTGGATACCATGCAGATGCACCGCATAATGTCGTTGAAGAAAACGCTGAAGTTCAGTTCAATGACATGGTAGATGATGATTACGCTAAGTATGAAAGGCTTCTAAAAGAGTCTCAAACCCCATTGTATGAAGGGAGTGAAGAAACTGTATTAAGTGCCACATTACATGCAATGGAAATTAAAGTTGAAAACGGATGGTCGGATACGAGTATAGATAAATTATGTAAATGGGTGCATAAGTTTTTTAAAGTAAATAATTTTTCTGTGAGTTATTCGAGAATTAAAAAAATCATCAAGGATATTTCCCTTGGATATGAAAAAATTCATGTTTGTGAGTTCAACTGTTACCTATTCAGGGGGGCTGCAAATAAAACTCGTAGGACTTGTCCAATATGTGGTGCTCAAAGATATAAGCCAGATACGGATGACCTTCCAAAAAAGATAATATGGTATTTCCCTATCACTCCAAGGTTGAAACGCCTATTTATGTCCCCACACACAAAGTACTCTCCGGCACCCATCTGATGGAGAATCATGGCAACATTTTAATATGACATTTCCAGGTTTCGACAACATTAAGGGAAGAAATGTGCGGCTTGGAGTGGCAACTGATGGTTTCAGTCCATTTAGAACAATGACAACCCAGCATAGTACGTGGCTCGTGGTTGTGATGCCGTACAATCTACCCCCTAATATGTGTATGAGGAAGGAATATAATATGCTGGCCGTGTTGATTCCTGGCCCCAAATCTCGAAGAAAGTGCCTTACTGTACTCATTCGTCCATTGATCGACGAACTCAAAGATTTGTGGGAAAATGGAGTCGCTACTTTTGACAGAGAGGACAATGATGTATTCATGATGAAGGTAGCGCTGATGTGTACGATAAGTGACTTTCCTGGTTTAGGGATGCTTGCAGGCTCAACAGTGAAAGGGTACAAGGCATGTCCAATTTGTCTAGATGAGCTGACGGCGGAGCATATGTGTGGGAGAATTGTTTATGAAGGGCATCGGAAATGGCTGGACGAGAATTCACCCATGCGATCTAGTTTGGCATTTAACGGGAAGCCAGAGTGGAGAGAAAGACCAGCTCATAAGGACGGGGATGAAATTTTGGAGGAAATTAGGTCACACAATTACGCCACTCTTAGCCAGCATCCAGATTTTCATGTCCCTTACTCAGCCCACAACAGACAATGATGGACCCACGAGAGCGTATTTTGGATGCTTCCCTATTGGTCGTCGTTATTACACATGTACTGTTTAGATGTCATGCATATTGAAAAGAACGTGGGTGACAATATCCTGGCCACCATTCTTTCAATTGAAGGGAAGACCAAGGATGGTCCAAGGGCTCGCGAAGCTTTGCAGAAGAGGGGAATACGCAAAAGTCAGTGGTGTTCGGAAGCTCAAGAGAGGACGGGAAAGGTTCCTCATGCACCCTTTTTAGTTGAAGAGGATCGTCTTCAGGAAGTATTCGAATGGTTTCGCGGTGTTAGGTATCTCCTTGACTATGCGGGAAGTTTGAGAAATAAGGTGAAACTATCCGAGAAAAAGTTCTATGGATTGAAGACGCATGATTGCCATGTCCTGCTTCAACGTCTTCTTCCAGTGGTTATCCGAGGATTTTTACCGAATAACGTCGTGAAGCCATTGATAGCATTGTCAAATTGGTTTCGAAAATTATGTGCCAGGGAGTTGAAGAAGACAGATGTCCAACAGATGAAAGATGATATTGTGATCATTCTCTGCAATTTGGAGTTGATTTTTCCTCCACATTTCTTCACCTCTATGGTTCATCTCATGGTTCACCTTCCCGAACAAGTTCTGCTTACAGGCCCAGTACATTTTACATGGATGTATCCTATGGAAAGGTATATGTAGTAACCAAAAATGTTGTAATTTTTGTTCAAACTAAATTTACACTAACTTTATAACTTGCACTAAGCATATTCATCATTTTACAGGCAATTAGGTGACTATAAACAGTCAATGAGTAATACACGTTACCCGGAGGGGAGTATTGCAGAAAGGTACATATCATGGGAGTCGGTGACGTACTGTAAGTCGTATCTGCAATTGGAAGAACACGAAGAGCCCAATCCCCCAATATGGAATATTAGTTCTGTTTCTCAGTTAGTTCAACCGTGTATTATGGATACCACCGGAAATATCAGGTTAACAGAGGAGCAAACGGCGGAGGCTCACTGGCAAATTTTGACGGATACAGAAGAAGCTCAATATTACATGGACGCTCATTTACAGCTGTACACGGCGAAATATGGTGACGATTACGACCCGCGCCATCGAAGGAGGAGTTTCCATCCATGGTTCTTAAGATTTGTACGAAAACTAAATATATGGTTCTTAAAATTTGTACGAAAACTGAATAGTATAGAACTGACACTTTCTTTTTTTCAAGCCAAGAGAATATATGATGCTCAGGACCCTAATTTTAACAGGGCAATATGGTCATTGGCTCGAGGTTCGCAATTCACTCGGATTTATAAGGCGTGCTACGTGAACGGTGTCAAGTATGTCTCGTTCGATAGAGATCAAAGGCTCGTGACTCAAAATAGCGGGGTGATGTTAAGCACGAAGCTTGGAAACCTGTCTCAACACTTCTACGACCATCTTGACTATGTAGTCGAGGTATGTTATCCAGACAATTTGTCGGTCGTATTGTTCAAAGTTATATGACACAACACCACTGACGATCAGGAGGACGAAGAAATTGACACCGTCAAGGTAGATCATGGTCTGATATCGGTGGATACTAACACTAGTTACTATGAGAGTTCACCATTTTGTCTTGCTGTGAAGAGTAAACAAGTGTTCTACTTGGACGATCCTGCGGCGGGTGGTACTTGGAAGGTGGTGCAAGAAATGTCGCATCGAAATGTATACAGTGTCGAAGTACTTGCAACAGAAGACAACAGGCCTCCTTCAGGGAATCAAATCACAGAGCCTTACCAAGAGGACACACTAGGTTCAATACAATTTTACCATATTGATGCATCTACTCTCCAACTCGATTTAGAAGTACACGAACAGAATGAAGAATCAAACGGTGAGGAAGATGACAGTGGCGATGAATTCGATGAGGAAGAAGAAGAGGAAGATGAAGATGAAGACGATGATGGCGGAGACGACAAAGAGGAAGACTACTAGTTAATTATGGTACATGGTGTAATATGATAATGATGATATATATTTATTGTTGTAATTTTGAACAATATTTACAATATTGTAATTAAATAAAAACAAATGCATATAATCTCCACTAATCTGATAACTTAAATTGAAGCGACGAATATTGGACAATATTAGTCGCCTAAACAATGAAGCGACCATTGTTGTAGAACTTCGTCGCTTCAGATAATTGAAGCGACAAAGTTTTAGCTCACTAGGTAACCTAGTGAGGTCCAACTTCGTCGCTTCATGTGATCTAAAGCGACGAAGTTTTAACCCACTAGGTAATCTAGTGAGCTAAAACTTCGTCGCTTCATATAAGTGAAGCGACGATGTCTTACTTTCGTCGCCAACATAAAGATGAAGCGACGAGTGTTGCTATTTTCGTCGCTTCATATTAGGCGTGCGACGAGTTTTGTCTATGTTCGTCGCTTCGGAGCTGATTAAATCAACCGGGGCTTTGCTCCTCCTCAGTAGCGCCAAATTCCCCCAAATTTCCCCCAAATTCCAAATTCTCCTTCTTCCCCCCAAATCCCAAATTCAGAATTCTCCCCCTTCTTCTCTCTTGTCGCCAACAACCCGAAACCCGATTTTGTCTTCTTCTTCTTCCCCTTCTTCTTCTTCTTCTTCATCTCTCTCAAACCCCTAAACCCTAAATACCCTAAACCCAAATCTCCAAGAATGGCACCCGGTTGTAGTGCCCAGAAGAGAAAGAAGGAGATGGAGGCCAGAAGAGAGAGAAGGGCGGCGGAAGTTGCCGCTGAAATGGCTGCGGCGGCGGCGCAGGCGACGGCGACAGTGGCGGCGGAATCGGCCAGGACGGCGGCAGAGGCGGGGACGATGGTTCCCACCCCGTCTCTGGCCGAAACCGATCCTTCGGCGGGTGTGGGGGCCAGTGGAGGTGGCGCTGACTTGGGGAGCGGCGGCGGCAATGCCGGGAGCGGTGGCAGTGGTGGTGCCCCGGATGCTCCTCCCCTCAGCATTAGGACTAAGAGGGGTCCTCAGGAACTGGGTGAGTAGTTTTACAAGTTTCTAAAGTTTGTGTCTTTGTTAGGTTTTTGGGTGTTTCTGATGAGGATTTGAGTGATACATTTTTTGGACCAGGAGCATTAACTTTTTCCTTTCTTTCTGTGGAGTCTGTTTTGGGATTTGATAACTGATGTGGGATTTGAAAGCTTGTAGTAGTTGTATAATTATATGATTAGACTGAAAAACATAGATTACCATCTTCTTTTCTTTGGTCTGTAGCTGTTCATTATATATAATCTGAAAAACATAGATTACCATCTTCTTTTCTTTGGTCTTAGCTAGCAGGTTTTTTCTGTTCTTAAATTTTCGTTTCGGGAAATGAAAGCTTGAATTGGATTTGTTGAGTAAGTAAGTGCTTCCTTACTCTTCACTCCATCTTAGATATGAAAACTACTGAAATGAATCTACTCTCCTCCTCCTATATGTGTTGTTATTATTATCATGGAGTAGTACTCGCTAGTCTGTGAAAATGTTGGATGTTGATATTTCTTATTGACATGTTTAAATGGATATGAACTTTGATATGAACTTTTTCCTAATAGAAAATCAATCTAGCTGTGTAATATAAGTCGACCAACTGCAGTATCTTTTCCTTCACATCATTCTATTCATAAAATTGAAGCTTATTCACCCTACTGAATTGAGTATTCAGTTAACCAGTAAAGGTGTAGGTTGTTTCCTCTTCATATTCGAATGCCCCTTTATGTGGTGACTAGTGGCTATACAGACAAACAGAGAGTTATATGATTGGATTTATGCTGTCCCCTGAATTCTGATGCTCTTCAAGTTAGTATATGTTCTGAAGGCCCTTCGTTCCGATTTTTCTTCATGCAGTTACATCAGATCTTCATGCAATTACATCATTTTGCCTCTTTTTTTAAATCTAGTCTTTCCCACTTCTCTGGTTTTCTAATTGTGAGTTTGTGACTAACTGTAGTTCCAAAAGAAACAAAGAAGGAAAAAAATGACTGCCTTATGTGGTCACTAACTGTGACTTCTTAGCTCATTCGAAGGCACACATAAATTTATGGACATAGTAGTTGATGTTCTTGCGTTGGTTTACGTCTTTGGTAGTACGTAAGGATATGATAAGATTCTTGTTTCATACTTGTTTTGTTTCTATATGCTTTTCCTTCAAATTCAGATTTTGGGACCTCTACATTTTTGTACAGGAGCAATATCCATGAAGATTATATAGTACACTGTTAAAGATTATTCATTTTTTGATGCCAAGTTAGAACTCAGTACTGTACTACTGATATAGTACACTGTTAAACAAAACGTGTAGTTTTGTTTGTCCTGCTTTTAAAGGAAATTTTTTGAAAGCCTAACCCTAATTAACATATGGAGTTGGAAACATTATGCAAAGGAATGTAGGTTGCATGGATTTCATGTTTATCCTTCTAGATGACTGAAATTTATCCTTCTAGATCTCTTCTATTTTTTTTTTTTTTTTGAGAATGTTTTAGATCTCTTCATTGGAGTTGAACAATTGAGCAAAAGAATGAATGTTGTGAGGCAGCTACACGTTTTGCAGATTTCTCAATTTTAATTAACTAAGCATTTGTTGCTGAAACGGTGAAACCTAGCTATAATCTTCTGCAGCTTCACTTTCATAATTAAGAAAATAAAGTATTTCCATCATCTTGTGTGTCCAAATTTTGCGAAAGTAGTCAATTCCCCAGTTATATATAAGTTGAGGTATTTTTTCTGCAACTAAATTTATTTTTCTGGGTTGAACCGTTTTATGCCTCTTAGATTAGGTTGAGTATCCTTTATTTTATTGTCTGATTCTGGGGCCATTTGATGAAAATGCACTATTGACTTCCTGATGTTATTTTGTTGTATGGGAACAGTGAAAATCTGAGATATTAGCTCGATATTATCATTAATCACATATAGGCTACCGTACAATCTCAAGATCTAACTTACTCTTAAATCTTTTTTCTTTTTTGCAATTTCTGATATGACTGCTCATTGCTAGACTTATATACATATTTTCTAGCATTTTCTTCCACGTCTTCACGACCTATTTGACTGTGTATGATCCTCATCCAACTAGATATTATATAGTATATACTACATTCTACAGTTTAAGTTTCGTTTCAGTGGAACAGCCAACTTCTATGCAGAAGCATAGGACCAAAGTATGACTATGCTTTCTGGTTTAGTTGTTAGTTCCATTGATGTGTTTGAAGTTTCACTCTTCCTGTGGTACTAACAGCTTTTTGTTGTTCTAATATGGCAGAGCTTGTTAATATGGCAACGGGTGAGAAGGTGAATGGACGGAACCCGGACAAGCCTGGCATCATCACCGGTACGAAGACCCTATATTTGGTGTCGCTGAACGGCGGGAAACCTCTAAACGTTGACTACTCGGAACGGCACAGGGGTCCAGCTTTGTTGAAGTGGAGGACTTTGATGTCCCGAGACATCGGGAGCGCCATCCGGAGCAAAGTACCCATGCTTGCGCCTTCATATGCTGAGCTGGCTTAGGAGCACCGAGATGCACTGACCACTTATCTGGAGGTAAAACAAAAGTCCATAATAATTTGAAATTCTTATCTTTCAGTCATATATATTGAAATATGTTATTTCTAATGATTTATTTGAAATTTTTTTTACTAGATGTTGTACGACCTCCCTGCCACCGAGATAGGCATGTGGAGATACATCGACGAGACCGCTGCCAAGATCTACAAGGACTGGAAGTACGACTGCCACACGCACTACGTCGAAGTGTCAAAGGCGACGCCTGCAGAGTTCATCCACCGACCCGAGCAGTGGGAGTACCTCAAAGTTCACTTTGAGGACGACGATTATAAGGTAACAGAAAGTAATTAGAGGTTTTTAAATTTCATATAATCGATTTTGATTCTAATAGATCGTGCATATTTTTGCAGAAGATGTGTGCTCGGAACGCAGCAAACCGGAACAAAGCAAAGGAGAAGGGGTGTGCAGTCAACCACCACTCTGGCACGACTCCCTATAGCTACCGGGTCGTTGCGAATGAGGAGAGAGGCAGTTTGGCGCCGATACTTCAGACAGTGTGCGATGTTTATGCGCGAGAGCAGAATGCGCAAGAGAAAGTGGTGAGTTTCCTGACGAGTTAGATGCAAGAATTCCTAGTTTTTAGCTTCTGATTTTATTTACTTTCAATTTATAACTATACAAACACAAACTAACTTAATATGGTATTTTTGGCAGGCAGCGGTGAAGAGGAAGATGGATGAGCTCTGTGCTAGCCGAGCGGCTGATGTGGAGAGCGGCAGCCACGCGACGGGCCCCGCTACCGTCGAAGAACAGATAGCGGTAGTGGACGAGTGTTTGGGCGGGACGCTGGGGACGAGAGTCCGAGGTATGAACAAATTATAAAATAACAATTTCTATTTTAGATACGAAAGAGAATTTAATTTGAATAATTTTTTGTGTTTTACGATCTTTGCAGGGCTAGGAGGTGCATTAAGACGCCCGGCAAAACCAAGAGGCGGTGCACGCGTGTCCAGCAACGATTCAGAGGTTGAGAAGTTGAGGGCAGAAGTAGCAGCCGCCAATGAACGTGCCAGAATAAACGAAGAACGTAGAAGAATCGAACAAGAAGAAAGCAGAATCGAAAAAGAAGAGATGTTGCAACGTATTGCACGGATGGAGGCTGCCCTCGGCCTGTCGACCAATCCGAATGCCGCCGCCGCCGCCGCCACCGCCGCCCCTCCGACGCTTGCCGACAAATCTTCATGTGCTGAAGGTATAGGGTTCATGGACGACGATTTAGAGTAGGATATATGTATTCGGAACATTTTGACGACATTGTGAGAACACATTTTAGTTTTCAATGAAATCAATGTATTTATAGTATTTGTGTTATGTTGGATTTGTGCTTGGAATGAAATGTTGGTTGGACATTGTGATTTGAATGCAGGTTGATGAATGCAATGCAGGTTTCAGAATGCCAGAATGCTGTTATTCTGGCTCTGTAACAACCTTTCAAGTGACGAACATTGATCATTGTTCGTCGCCTAGATTTTGTTGATGCGACGAACATTGAACAAAATACGTCGCACCCTATATATTCAAAATGAAAAAAAGAGGGAAATTCTGTTATTCTGTCTCTATAACAAATATTTAAGCGACGAATATTGTTCATAGGTCGTCGCTTCTATCAAAATGAGGCGACCACTTTTGAACCGAATATCGTCCCGTCAAATTGGAAGCGACGATGCATAATTTGTCGCCTCGAATGTGAGGAGACGATCGAAACTTTGTCGCCTCAAATTGTAAGCGACCAGACAAAATTCGTCTCCTCGAAATGCTAGCGACGACTCAAAATTTGTCGCGTCGAATTTGAGGAGACGATCCAAAATTCATCGCTCGGTATGTGGCGACAAACTTTGAAGTCGTCGCCTGGATATCTCAAGCGACGACTTTTGTAGCGAAATTGGTCGCCTCGAAGTCGAAACGACGAAAACCAAGCGACGACCATGTTGTCTCTTCGGTGTCGAAGCGACGACTTTTTCTCTAAAGCGACGATAAAAAGTCGTCGCTTCGAACATGTTCTGCAGTGGTGTTTGGACATCTTATTCCGATCATTTTCTTTATGGGCATTTCAAATATAAGGAGATGGCACTTAAGATAAGCAGTAATATCAACTGAACTTTCAAAAAATCAGAGCCATGACATCAAAGACGGGACAGATGCAAAACAATTGATTTTACCTACCCAGTAGTCTGGCTTTCAGGGACACACCTCGTCATTGCGATGCCACCTTTGAAAGATGAACTGAACATGATCATAGTTGAAAAGCAGCAGACCTCAAGATTAATGATATATTGACATGCTTTTTTTTCCATGATTGAAGACTAACATGGAGAAAGTTCTTTAATTTCTACTTTAACAAACCCAACTTCAATTTGCTTTGTCCATAATCACAATAGATGGAGCAAAACCAAAAACTGAAACAACCAACCAAAACAAAAAAGGGTCATACTTCGCTATAATAAGTAGAAGAATCAAGAAGACCTATTTGACGAATCTATTCCTGGACCAAACAAAAAAAAAGACATGCACAAAAAAAAAAATTAAACAATCAAAGTTTGTGTTGAACAAATAGGAAGCCACTATAGTATAACAGAATATGACAAAAGTAAATATCTGAACTAATGCCATCAAAGTGATAATGTACCTCCATCAAAACTATTAAAGATCATAACCATATCTACACACATTCCCCTCAAATACCGAATTAAGCACCTGCAGCAACAAAACCCAAAATAAGCCAAACAGGAAACTAAAAGAAATAAATCACCAATAAGCAAAGCATGAAAGCAAAAGAAGACTTATCTTATACTCAAAAACTGCTTACCAACACCAATAAGCAAAGCAGGTTATCACATCATAGCAAATAAAATATCCCTGTAATCCTTCAAAACAATCACAGAAAAACCCCAAAGATAACTGAATGACCAATGAAATAAAAACCAAATTTAGATAACAAAAAAAAACATAACAAAAAAACATTGGATATGCAAATTCCAAACAGAATCACACCTACATAATAAAAAAAACATAAACACAATTAGAGAAATCCAAATGTAGAGCAATAGATTACACCACCGAAACAAACACATAAGATTCAATAGCTGCAACCCTAAATATCAAATTAAGCAACATGAGATTTAATAAAACTTTCTTAGACTTACTAATAAATTATTATCAAATTAAAACAATGAACCAACCAAAAGCAATGGCTACTAATTAAACTATTGAGTTTAATACAAATGATAAAAAGAGGTAAAGAACAGAAATATGCACTGTCTTTTGTATATATCAACTTCATGTTAAGAAATCCAAAGTATTCCTATATAGTTTTGCAATAAAATCACACAGATAGATAAACACATATATCTACATATTCAATTTCAAATGTGCCACCTAAAATTGCATGCACATTTAAAACCAATCGACCAAATAAGAAGGTTGCTTGAAGCTTAAACTCACACATCTGCTTGTTTGATGGAATCCCCCAATATGATCAATTTTTTTCCAGTCTCAACACAGGAATTGCTTATGTAACGCGAAATTAAAATTCCAGGTAAATGCCTGATTAAATACATCCTAAATTCATCTGCAACAACAAAAAATTGAGCATATCCAAGCACTACTCAATTAGCCACAATAAAAGGTTTCTTACCTTTTCAACGGTCACACTTTCTTATTTTCATCGTCAATAGTCCAATAATTCTGATGACCAAAACTCTCTACCATCTTTCACTTTTTATTCATTATTTCTTGGCACCCAGGCTCTCTTCAGTAACCTGAAAATGTAGAAAAGATAATGTCAATTGTAACAAACGTTAGATGAGAAGCAGACAACAAGCCTATAACCTAAAGCAAACCACCATACTACAGTTACCTGTTGGTCAATGCTATAGAAGCATACACAACCCTGAATGAAAATCACTATTCTCTGAGTATTACTGGGAGGTCACCGTTTCGCCCGGTGGAAAATGTGATAGTGGTGGCTAGCAAAATGGCAATACTACCCCTTCAGTCCGAAAAATGATCATATCCCTACATCGTAAAGGAGTTAAGCTAATTCGTACTACATCAATTTTGTTAGTACTGGTACTGCACTAAGTAAACTCTAACAGAACAATGCATAAAAAAACCTCATCATACTGCACCAAAATATAACATCACATTAGAACCATACTCTTTCAAGTAGAAGAAAAAGATCATAATCTGTCTAATAAAACCACAGACCTTCAACACTATATACAGATCTGTGAACTTTGAAGTATACAAAGGTATTTGTATATGTATGGATCAATCTGGACTCTAAAATGCAAGATGCGCAACAAAATTTAATGCAGTATATGAGTATATAATTTTTCATGAATGATAGCACATTAAAAAAGAAAATCAGAGAAAACAAAGACCAATTAAAGGACAAGAATAATACTCGCGCGTTGCCGCGGGGAGTACTGGTTTAATGATAGTGCAAAATATTGTTAGCAATAGGAAGTTGTCATCGATAAATAGTTTATTTACATTTTTGAACGATTATCAGAATACTTGTCAATAAATACTGGTTAAATGATCATTATATACTGTACATTTATGGACCATTATCACCAAGCGGTCACAATGGAACTAAGTCTTAGAATTAAGCTCGTCTTATTCCACCTTCATATAGCCTCAAAGCATCAATGCCTCCAGCAAACATGGACTAAACGGATGCACTTTGCAAGCTATAGCTTTTGTGTTGCCCAAAGTGTTGTCACAATAACACTCCCTCGTTCTCTCCATCTTCATCATTTGCAACATTTCTCTAATTAAGCATTTATTCACTTAAGAACTCTCAAAAAGTAATACACAAAAGTAAGATTACCATCAAAATCATAAATATAATGAGATATGGAGACAGAGGAGCAGAATGAATATATATAAGCACGTAGTATTACCATCAAAATATCAAAAATACTATACTGATCATTCTTTCTTATTATGAACAAAGTAACAAAAGGAAAAAAGAAAACTAAAATCAAAATAACAGAGCCTGAGTATTTGTATCCACACCAGCAGACAACGAAAAAGAGATTGTTATATACAGTAGTATGCTACAGGTAAAATGCATTAGCATATATAAGAACAAAATAGTTGAAATAAATGTGCCGAGGTAAATAGTTTAAAGGAAAATGCATATCAATGATATCATAAGAGTAAAATGCGTCAATTATTCCTCATTCTTGACCATATAAATACACACCAATTTCTACCAGAGATTAATAGGCCAGAAGAGAAACACATGCCAATCATTAACCTAAAAACTTTCAGTAAACCAAACTAAAACAATAAACTTCTCAATATACCAAACCTAAATCCCTCATTTTCTCATCATATAACCCATAACTAAAAACGAAATACATACTAATTACCATCTTAGAATAAATCACAATCAAATATGGTAAAGAAAATAACCAACAGGGAACTTCAAAACCTCCAAAAATATGAGGCAAAATTGCAAGAAGGTGTAGAAGAATCCAGTTACTGTCATATATTTCTGATTTTATGATATTGTAAGACCATGTATAGTCATTTTAAATAGCTAGACCAGGATGGAATGCCAAATATGGTTAAGTATATTAGTTATTTGAATTGCCAAATTTTTTTAGCTTTTCGATTTGTTCAAGAGTAAAGGAGAAATTGAATAACATTAACAAAAGCCCTTTTACCTCTGTCATATGCAGAAAACCTGAGAACAGAAAAATAATGACTTGAACAGAGCAAAATTAAGTGACCAAATGTTTGGGTAAAATGTTTAATCGTCCGTCTCCAAGTGTCCTTCTCTTCCCTGCTTCCTACATAAGCAACAAACACTGATCATGAACATATCAGAAAAGCAATGACAACATATATCAAACCAACATGATTAGGAAACAAAGGAAGTCTTCCCGTTACAGTAATATCCCCTGAAATTCAGTGGCTAAGCTGTTTGCTCAATATATGATCCTGACGTCTGCAGTTCAGCTGACATCTGCAGTTCAGAAGTTCTAAAACCACTCACTTGCAATCGCTACACAAAATTATATAAGTTCGTAAATATATTTACACTGATTTACATGCACATTTAAATTGGCACACAGTAGAATGCATTGTATGCATGATTAAACAAACTATTACAGAAAGCATCTGTAATGTTTCTATTAATCTCTTCCCAAAAATAGGGACACAAAATCATATGAGGAAGTCAGAAAAAAGGACTTTGGTATTAAAAGACTGAAATTTACATTAATTAATAGAACATGAGTTTCTATGCACTTTCATTCTAAAACTTAGAAAGAATAGTGATCAATAACTCGGAAACCAAAAAAACAAAAGAAAAAAGAGTGTAAATAATTCATATCAAACCAACAAAGGAAAAAAGGAAAGAAAAAAAAAACAAATATGTATAAAACAGATGAAGAAGTTTAGCTTTTATCCATTGTAAATGGATATAGCTTGTTATGGATTTTGTTGCAAAGAATAAGTAAAGTGGGCACCGACGATGAGTTTACGGTTTAGGGCCTAAACGATGACGACATCAGTACTTCTCTCCTCCTCCATTTGCAGCTGAATCTCATTACTCTTTAAAAATTAAAAAGCAACACAAAAGCATTCTAAAACATAACTTCAGTAAGGCAATATAATACAAAAAACAAAAGTCCAGTATTTTCAATTACCTCTTTTTGTCGTAAGGTCACCTCTTCCTGAAAAATAAAGATATGTACAATCAATAGAGAAAAATGTCACGAAGGTTCTCTGAACTTAAGGATATACACCTTCTTAAATGTTTAGCTTCAAATGATACACCTATCCTGCTTAAAAGATTAGCTTCAAATGATACACCTTCTCCAAGAGCATCAACCTGAAGATGTGTAAACTAAATAATCATCTATTAATAAGTCACACTAAGAGTAGATTAATTAGCAACAACAAAGAATAGGTGTAAAAAAGTAGTAGTAAATAACAAATACTGATATAAAATCACCACTTTAATGGAAGAAATGATAACCCTCACCAAAAATGTAAAAGGCAGCAACATAAAGAACAAAAACCATATAAGTAGAGTTATATTTAAAAAGATATTCCAAGAAAATTTAATCACTATTGGAATTACTCTTGCATTGTAGGATAACCAACATGTTTAATGTAATCTATTATTCCTTCTAAGAAAATGTCTTGAACAAAACTAAGCACTATCAGAATTAATTCCTATAAAAGACTCATGCAAACGGCACACTGCTTTTGGTATGAAACACCCGTTTCCTACAGCTAATTTCATGGCCCAGTAATTGTAAACACCATTGCGGATACAACTAATCAAACGACGCAATACCTTTTTCTGCCAAAAACCAAAAAGATCAATAGCACACAAATATGTGTTTGATGATATTAATGTTTTACGATTAAAGCAACAATGCTTTGATCTCCGTTTGATTTTATTTTCTCTACAAATTCGTATGCTCCATTGTTACTGACACAGAGCATCAAATCCATCCTCATATCAAAAACAATAAAAGAAAACCACAATAGCATCCCAACATACAACCCACAGAACAAACAACATTCAAAAAACCCATCGAAATTACAACACCAACCAACCTCAACAGAAATTCAAACTCAGAAATTGCTTAAAAAACATACAACCCAGAATCGAAAAAAAAGATCAAGAACAAAGACAGCGAAAACAAAATACCCCTCGCCAAAAAAACCCAATCAATCTTTACATCAATAACCACTCTCACCCACGACCGCGTTGCTGAAAAGAAGCGAAAAGACAAAGATCACCGTTTGGTTGATGACGGTGGGGCGATCTATGACTCCTCTTCCTACATGCGTCGCAGGATTCCGAGTAAGAAGGAGGCGGTGGTTCGGTCGTTCGCAGCGATGATAACCAAGAAACTAACACTATCTCTCTTTTCCCCGTAATGAATCTCTCCTTTTCCCAATCTCTCTCTATGCCGTGTCAGGGAAAAGATGCAGAAAATACTGAGAAGCCACGCAGAAGAAATAGCACACGCGTCAACAGCAGGCCGAAACATGCCCAAGCCAACGCAGCCCATAAGTCCGATGGTAATTTTATAATAAAACCCTAAATGAAATGAACAGTAACCGGTGGTAATTCCGTAATAAATCCAGCTACAGACCGCTAATATATAGGAAATATATAAACATCACGTAATTGGGAATCACTATCATATACTTGTTAATGAGTTGGAGACCTACATAAACTAAATGATATATTCACACGTAGTTAAGTAAGTTAACCTTTCATCACTTGCTGTAGAGTCCCCTCGATCTATATGTGCAGTAGGAAAGCGACTCCGGCGCTGACCTTAAGAATGGGTACGTTGCCCTTTCTGAAAGAAAAAAAAGAAATTAAAAAAAAAATAGAATGGGTACGTAGATGGAATCTCCAACAATTTGGGAGCTGGATCTTTTTGGATCATATAAATGTAAGATATTTGATTATTATATAAAATTTGTCATCAATCATTTCAGTAAATTAATTCGAGTTAGTGCAAGGATTATATAAGTGAACTTTCATTAATATTATCCCATATTTCGACAGTTTAAGAGGTCGTCTCTTATGCTTCGTTTATGATCATTATCTTAATTGTTGATACTTGCATTGTTATTGGGATTTTCATTAATCCGAACGACGAGAACTACCTATGATCCCACAGTGGATGTTTTGTTGAAGAGATGTTTGCTCGGAATTTCAGGAAAGCCTACGTGATGTTTTTTATGGGCAAGTTAATTTACTATTAGGGCCCGTTTGGATTTGAGATTTTGATTTTGATTTGTATTTCAAATTCATGAATTTCAATTATGAGAATTCAAAATCTCTTTGTTTGGAAACTGTGATTGATTATAGATTTGAAAGTAAAGATTTCCTTCTAACCTTTGATTTAGACTCATGGGAAGAAAGAGATTGAAAGCTTGAGGAGATGTGTGAGAAATCCGTAGAGAGGAGAGAGAAAGTCAATGAGAGAGAGAGAGAGAGCTAGCTGAAGAGGAAGAGAGACGAAAGAGAGAAAGATAGACAGTCGTGAACTGGTAGTGACTAGTGAAGAGAGGAGATAAAAAGTTGAAGAGTATGAGAGGAGAGGCGGAGAGTTTCAGAAATGAGTTATCTTCCAGTGAGTGAGAGGATTTCAAATAACTACCTCCCCCTAGTTATTTCAAATTCTTAAGGAAATCAGTGTGTGGATTTGAAGATGCAGATTTCAAATCCAAATCCACCTTAGAGCATCTCCAACAGCTTCCCCAAAATTTTTGCAAAATAGGGAAGCAAAAGTTAAAATCTCTAAAAAGTTTATGCTTCAACTCCAACAGCTTCCTTATTTTGCAGATTTATGCATTTATTACAACAACAAAATATTAACTATTTAAAACAAATCATTTAAGAAAAAGTAGTTTTGAATTATAAAAATTATTTAAGCAAGATAGATATTAATGTTGCTGAAAATTGGTTGGTTGTGAGTTGTTGGAATACGTGAAAATTAATATTGTAGTTATCTCCAAATTGTTTTAGAGATTCTGTAAATTTGGAGAATGTATTGCTTTCTTTCATCTATTTCCCTATTTTAGAGAATGAGATGGAGAAGCTGTTGGAGTGAAAAAAGACCTAAAATCATTAAAAATTGAGAAAATGAAGAAAATGGAGAAGCTGATTTAGATTTGAGGGTTCTAAATCCTTATATCCAAACAGGCCCATACACAAATTAATGTTCTTATCAAGTCGAGAGGTCATTGATATTTTTTTTATTTTTTTTAAAAGAGGATCTAAGGGTTTCACACTTATCCCTGTCGTGACTCGAACTCAGGACCTAATAACCTAATTTCTAAGTAATGAGGCTCTTTTACCACTTGAGCTATCCCATTTCGTCAGAGGTCATTGATATTTCATAGAACTAGACCTTGCTTGGTGTTTACTCCGATCTTGTTGAGATATGAAGATTGTTAAAGTTGAAAGCTAAAGATAATTGTACATAACAGGCAAAAATACTTGTAAACATAATGGGATACAGATTGACGGAGCCACAAGCTAGTCTATCATGATCACGACCATTACGACCATTTTTCCTCTCTCCTTATTAGTCGGTTCCACGCATTGATATATCAACTTTGCACCTTGATGTTTTTCTATTCTTGTTGACTATACATGGGAAGGTGTGGTGTTGGGTGGAGTCGGAGCAGAACCCACGCGCCTCCCACGCTCAGACCTACTATTCTCTGCAAACTTGATACTCTGCTGGTGCAAACCCTTTTTCTTCTCTTCATCGGTCCACTCAGACCCGTAATAGAACTCTTCAGTAGATTTCTCGACGTGTTGAGAAGCTGGGAAGAACATGCTTCCCCACTGTGGAAAATGAACCAAAGTCACTGTTAAAGTGACAGCCACTATCATAACCCCCATCCATGAGAGACCAGTGTGTGTGGAGAAGGTTGTGGTTGAGAAAAACACAAGTTGGGTAAGTCCGGAGCCAAAGTTCCCGCCAGCACCAGTGAGACCGGATATGATCCCAAGCGATCGTCGAGAAATGAATGGGATAATGCCGTAAGTTGCGCCGCAGGCAGCCTGAGCTCCTATTGAGAAGAGGATCATGGCGGTGATGGCGAGAGGGAGTGTGGTGGCTCGGCCAAGCCAGATGCAGAACACTCCTCCTAGGGTTTGAAGGATCCAGAGAGTCCAGAGCCTACCCCTCATGCCGAAATACCTGGCTGACACATCGGAAGCCCACCCACCAAAGGGTCGAGCTAAGAAATTGGCCATGCCAAATGTGGCGGCAATGAGCCCGGCAGTGCGAAGCTTGAGGTCGAATCTACAATAAGATGATTTAACATATTGTTAGGGTTTAGCTAGCCTTTGTAATTAGCTAGCTGGTGACTTAAATGACATATTAGATTCAAATCTTAAATTATAAGGAAATTGTTGTGAAACAAACGTACAAACCTGTCATAGAAATATTCAGCAATGACATTATCAGTTGACAACTCAACCCCCATGGAGTAGCCATACAGGAGGACAAACACCCAGGTCCTGTAGTTTGTGATAGCGTACCACAACACCTGTTGAAATCAAACTACAGAATCAGTGTCCTTGAATTGAATCTTCTTAGATCTTCTATATATGGTTAAGATTAGAGAGGCGAAACAAGTATCCCAATTAAACTGACCTTTCTAAATTCATCTTTTGCAACTTGACCTTGCTTTTGTAGGGCACCAAGATTCCCATCAGGCAAGTCTTGGCCAAGAGTCAAGACCAGGATGCCCATAATGATATGAAGCCAACCAGGAACGAAGAAGGCAATTCTCCAAGCAGTGAAACGAGTTGCTCCGGCACTCAATATTATATCAAACACTAGAGGCATCAAGAGCTGAGTAGCGCCACCACCCATGTTTCCCCACCCTGCTGCTGTTCCATTGACCAGACCTATGATTTGGCTGTTGAACATGGTGCTCATCCAGTACTGGCAAGAAACAAATGTAGCTAGAGAGAAACCAATCATGAACCTCACGGCTAAGTAACCCCCAGCATTTGAAACAAATGACATGCTAAACACTGTGGGTGCTGTAAGCATTATGAGAAATGCACACCCATATCTTGGTCCAAGTAAGTCGCATACGGCGCCCATTGCAAGCCTAGAGAATATACTCCCTGTGAAACAAACAAAGGGATCCATTCAATAGGCTGTTAAGATAAATATTGAGAGAGACTTTGAAAATATTTACTAGGTGTGAACAAAATATCGTTATGGAAGAAACTCTTGTCAGAATGTTTTTTGACATATCATGTAACTAGAACAGAAGTTTATTATATACGCTATTCGCCAGACCTAAAATATTAGAGGGTGAAAATGTGGACGAACTAAAATTAATGGTGTGTTAATTAATAGCAGCTTCCAAAAACAACTAAACAGTAAAGAAAATTTCAGGCGATTAATGAAATTTCTGACCTGAAACAGAAGCAACTCCAGCATTTCCAATGTCTTGCTTGGTGAGGTTGAGATTGTCACGGATGATAGGGACGAGGGGAGCAGCGGCGAAAGTAGAGACAAAGCAAGTGAAGAAGGAGATCCAAGAGAGGTGAAAGGTTCTCATGTGAGGATTGGCCAAGGAGAAAAGCTTGAAGACTTTAGCCTTGTGCTCAGAATCAACTGGCAAATCAAACTTTGCTGTGGTATCGGTCGGGACAATAGGTGAAGCCACAGAGAACGCAAATGTTTGCTCTTTGCCTGTGACTCCATGCATAGAGCTTCCTGGTTCACCTGCCGATTCCGCCATTTAGGGTTTCGAGATTTCGAGATCTCGAGTATTGAGTACGGAGGAAAGGGAGGAAGAAACTTGTACTTAATTAAAATGGAGATGTGAAGCTGTGTGAGGAAGGTGAGATGGGAGTGTGGCATTTATATAGGGCTTCTGCGTTGACATTGTAAAGGTCCCTGAAGAGCCAAGAAAAATTCTAAACATATTGTGATTGTCTTCGCCGCATATGAAATGAACAGAGAAAAGTCTCATCGTATATCCCAAAGGTTCACATAGCCTGGCTAATAGGCCAACAGCTGGTTACTTGGCTGGTAAACCTAATTTTAATAGTTAATTGAAATAATTTTCCAAATTATTCAACTATATATCTTAGCTCAGGGTTTGTCCACATTGTTCCAGGCGCTAATATACAAATAACGCCCAACGGTACGTAATGGTTGCATAGATATGACACATAGAGAAATTGTCTTGTACTCTAGCTCATTTGTATTCATGGTAAGTCCTTAGTTGGGTTTGCCTTTCAAGCAGATAAATTACAGTGAAATCGACTTTTATACTTTTACTTTTCATTTATTTTATACGAACTTTGACATCATAAATTTGACATCATAAATTTGACATCGTAAATTCTGGCCGTAACTATTTAAATAGTTATTTTATGTGAGAAACTTTCTTACTACCTTAAGGGGGTGTATTGTATTCAGATTTATGCAGACTTTTTTTAAGTAATGGATTCATAAAGAGTTTTTAGATTTATACAGACTTATAAAATCTTCTAGATTTCCGTAGATTTGTAAGAGAAACTTTTAAGGATTTGTGAAAACAAAAAATACAACTTTTATAGATTCTCATAGATTTTGACAAACTTTTTATCATTAATCACTTCATCAAACATCAACATGTATACATAAGTAAATAAACAAAAAATTAACATGGAATCTTTCCAAGTTAACTAGTTCGATCTATATGTGTATCAAACTAGACATGTATATTATGGAGAACGAAGAAATATAAGGATTAAAATGATGAAAAGAAAAAAAATTATAAATTCACGGAAATGACGAGATGAGGGAGGGAGAAAGAGAGAGAGAGAGAGAGAGAGAGAGAGAGAGAGAGGTTGGTCGATAAAAATTGATATTAAATCGAGTTGGTGCCAGAAAATTAATTGATAGGGTTACTTATGAAAGGAGTGGGCTTTCCGATATATGCGGCCGTGAGCAACATAGTTGGGGTCATCGTCATATATTCGTTGTACTCTTATATTATCATCAACTTGTATAGCTAACCCCTATTGTAAAATATGTATGAGAAAATTGCGACCCGTTTGGAGTAATAGAGAGAGAGAGAGAGAGAGAGAGAGAGAGAGAGAGAGAGAGAGAGTAATGAAAAGAAAGAAAAAAATTATAAATCCACGGAAATCTTGAGTCTAGAGGTTGGATTAATGGAATCTTGTTTTCTTTACAATTTACACTACACAATCCATGTAAATCCATCATTTAATGAATCTTTTAAGATCCGTAAAGTTTTTGAATACCCTTAAATTTCTATATGTTGTAGGAGAAACAAAGAATAAGCAAAGCGTTGTATTATTGATTGATAAGGAGGCCTTTATATAGGCATTACATCAAGTATCCCGAATAATCAGGGATTCCATATCTACTAAAGATACTACATATCTAGTCTAATTAGGTCAAGACACACCACGGAAGTTACGGAATTATCTTTCCTTGAACACTCCCCCTTGTGTCGCGTACCTAATGTGACACGGTGCATAACATATTGCCTCGCTAAAACCTTGCCAAGCAAAACAAAAACCACTTGGGTAAAATTAAAGCTTGGTCGAAGGGAAAAGAGCACAACGCACTAACTACAATTGAAGATTACATGTGAGGTAGACTCCCTCTGATGTCTACAAGACAACTCCTCCTGATTGGTAACTCAATCTCGAAGTTTAGGTTAGTAGCGTATACAAACGCTCCTCACAGATTTCAAAAGTAAGCGTGGCCAATGATTGAGTCATTGAATACAACCATATTATCCTTGTATTAGACCAGCTACACTTAGCTTTATTTGGTCTTAAGGAAGAAGGTTGCTTAACAACTCAAAACTAGAGTTCGCGTTGAAAATCAGATTCACATGCAGCATGACCTTCGTGTACTTAAATAGTCATAACTTCTTCGATACAGTAGGTATGAACAAACCGTAAAGAGTTCTGGAAATTAGACACCCATATATTTCCAGTGATATAAATTACACAGCGTGGTACGTTCTGAGCTGATCATAAAGCTCTGTCGAAAGTGACTGATCTGCAAATTATTGAACAGATTCGTCCTACTTTGCCAAAACAGCCATAACTCACTCAATATGATAGCTATGATCAAATGATTGGTGTCTCTAGAAAGTAGACACACACACCTTTCTAATGGTACTAATTTCACCATTTCCTAACTAGTGGGCTGTTCTGTAGGTCTCGGGGAATTCGACATACAGAACCATACCGATTCTGGAATTGCCTTTTGATGTGTCTTTCATGATGAGATTGAATGAGCTTAAACCTTCCACACTTGAAAGAAAGTACCGCTATATACCATGGCATTGCGTGGGCGCGTCTCTCTATTACCTTGGCTTGTTAAGTTTATAGCGAATGAGATGTCGTGTCGAGCATATTATGACAAGTACATGATTGCGCACTTGGTACTTAGATGGAGAGTTTCATCTCCCAAGACTTCTCGTCATATGGACATAACAAGTCTTCACAAGACATTGACTAATCATGGGATACATATAGGATTTGGTTTAACGTTCTTTAGATAGCCATAAGCCGATAGATGAATAAGTTCATCACTAACGGTTCTCACTCCCGAGACCAAGTATTCCCAAGATCTTTTCATTCTTAACGTCGGATTAGTGATACTTCAATCATAATTCATCCGAAGTTTACACGCAAATAGGCATGATTCTTTACATCCCATCTCCAATCAAGTAGTCACTGAATCGTGGTTTTTGCTTACTTGACTTGAGTGAAAACTAATCTGTTCAAGATGTTTATGTATATCTCTTTACTTAGTCCCAATAGAGATGATACAAGCTGCATGTTCAGTTTTTCGGAACTACCTAACTGACAAGGTAGTGGAGTATAATATGACTCTATTACTAGAGCATATGTCGTCGTAGTCGATTCTAGGGCGTTTGTGAGAGACCTTGCGCCACAAGGTGAGTCTAGGCTCTTTTTCTCACTACGATTTCCATCAACGATTATCGATAGGGTTTACATTTGCGGTGTCGACATCACCTGACCATGGACCTATCTCTTTGTTTAAACTGGATCACATATCTTTCCGTGTAGGCCAATTCACAACGTTGGTATTTGCTTCAACGAAGTGAGTGTTCGATATATAACTCATAGACCACGTACTCATGTACACTAGTGTAATTCATATTTGTAGAGATCTCTATATGGATTGGCTTTTCATTGAGGCGTCCCCCAATGATGATCATAATCCAGAAAATCCATGAGACGAATGAGTTGTCATTGATCCAAGGATCAAGTTGTGTCATACTCGCATTCGACGAGTGTATATCGAACTAAGTGACCTCTCTACACTTCTTGTGAGAGTCACGACCTAGTGACACCATCTACCAGTATTGTGAAGTCACCATGTCACCATCTATAGGTGACAATGTGTCCATTTATTCGGACATCAATCCTTACAGGCATGTTTGATACAATAGTACTATTCCAATCTTTTTCTTGAAAGACCAATAGTTTACTCTTTGCAGCATGTATATCATGTCTCGTCATATTGATTTATGGGATTTTGGGAAATATGATGAGGCACAGTGGGGACAAACCACGGCAATACTAAGTCGTTCTACTTGAACAAACTTGTTCTTCTCTCCCCCTAACGACGGGGAGACTGGCTCATTAAAAAGTGACATAATCGTCGGTTAAGGTTTTTGTATAGCGGACTATAGGTAGAAGTTTATGTCTTATTCAAAGATAAATACCCATCATTAAGCACTTGTGGTGGCACAATATGACACATAAAGTATGTGGATGGTAAATGGTATTGATCGTTAACACTTATACGTTAACAATATGCATTCCGTTACAAAATGTAACATGCATGTATGCTTCCTGAAATGTTTCACTAAGTTCCGGGATACCAAATACCACCAAATTTTAAAAGTAGGTAGGCACGTGTGTTAGAATTCCAACGCTGCCGGCCTCATCGCCGAAACCGGTTGAAAACATACTGAACCGGCTGGAACAGTCGCCAGAGGTCAGTGAACGTTTGTGTCGAGCGGTTCACCACCTTTCAGGTGTCCAATGGCTCTGAAATGTTATGAGCAGGTAGCCATGGATGTTAGGAATCGGTGGACCAAATTTTACCTCAAGAAACGGCCTAAAAGTAAGTGAACCGGTCAGTCCAATGATGAGTCTGCGAGCTGGAAAACCGGGATTTCTAGGTTTTCTTCAACTTTTCAATCATTGTCAAGGTGCTTCATAATATCTAAGTGTTATGGCTTGAGTTTAACCATTAGGTACATCACCAAAGTATCATTGTGTCTCAAAATTGAACCATGATAGGGCATTGAGGCTATCATCTTATGTATCATTATCTTTAGTGTAGGAGGGCGTTACTCCGAAACTTTGCTAAAGATTAGGCTTCTATATCATGAGCATAGCTAATGAAGTATCATGAGAGGGGGATCATATGCAGTATTAAATGCATAGATGGTGCTTACATTGACTTGGAGGAAGACTTGGGTGACGTTAATGTCATCTTTAAGCCTTGAGCATTGGTCATAACGCTACCAAATATTCTTTCGATAATCTTTGATCCCAATAGCTTCTTTGCTAAAAAGAAACGATATCCATGACTTATTTGCATATGGATCATCAAAAGAAATGATGTATGGCAGAGTCTACATGAGTCGCCGATTCAAAGAATCTGAATCATAGTATATGTGAAAGACATTCACAATATTGACTCATAAATTGTGTGCATTCATTAGAAGCGATACATAAGAAATTTCTTCAATTTTCACAATGAATTTCAAGGTAATAAACGTTGGCACGAATATCTTTAAATAATGAGCAAGGTTCGATTGCTTCTTTATGCATATATAGCATATGTGACTTTGAATCATAATGTCATAAGATATGAAAATTTTGAGCATGAGAATGCTCTATGATTATGTGTGATGATCTAGTCATCATAGTCACAATGGATTTATAAAATCTATGAAGATTAGCTACACACTCAATGTCTCTATGATACATTCATATGAGAGTAGAGACAAAGTTTTATGCCAAGTCATATAAATCGGAATATATACTCAATTCCTATAGAGTGCGTTACATGGCGTGTAGTATCACAAGATAAAACATAAGCATGCTTAAAAGCGTAGTAAATACAACCGTTAACGCTCAAAGATAGAGCCGAAAAATAACCAAATGAGCCAACATCGATACTATATAGACACCAAGTATCAAGGAGCGAGGCCATGAGCTAGCTATCCGCGGCCGAAGCCAAGGCAAGAGAGAGGCCGGGGTCATGTATAAGCGGGTGCAATGCTTCCCAAAGCCGAAGCCGAGGTAGTGCACGGGCGGGCTGAGGCCGAGCAAGTGCCAAGGCACGCCAAGGCGTGTTGAGACAAAGGCAAAGGTTTATGGGGCTGAGGCTTGATGTTGGAGTCGAGGTCATACGAGTTGTCGATGGCAAGCCGAGGCAGAAGCTAAGGCTTACCGAGGCATAAAGCGAGGACCTGACGAGGCCAAGGCCATGCAAAGGGCCGAAGGCATGCCGAGGCCGAAGTCAAGGCGTGTCGGAGCGTGTGCATGGGCTTATAGGGCCGTGTGCAGGCCAATGCCGAGGCAGAGGCCGGGGCGAGGCTAGGCGGGCCGTTGTGCAGGCCAAGGTCCGAAGACCGAGGCGGCGGCAGCATGTGGTTGTGGCGGAGCTGTTGGCCAAGCGGTGTGCAAGCCAAGCCAAGGCCGAAACCGAGGCTAGGCAAGGCAAGCTTTGGTGTGCGCAAGAGTGCCGAAGCCGAGGCCGGGCAATGCCCATGCATCCGCACATGTACGGAAGCATGTTTATTCGTTTCTTGACGAGCATAGACTAGTTTATCTTTGTGATTTTCGAGTTAACATCACCAATTAGATTGGTGAACTCAAATCAACATGCCATGTAATTGTGTAATGAGATACATTGCATTCACATATAGCTATGTAGGGAATCGAACCATGTATGCATTATAAAATTCTCGTCCGTTCATTTACTTGAAGAATATGATAGAATTAAGATTAAATGTCAACGATTACATCGAGGTCTTGACCATAAAAAGTGTATCGACTAAGTAGCATTAGTCACACATATGAGGTCTATGCCTTCACAAAATCAACGGATTTGTAGTCACTTTGACTATGAAATTGAAGTCATATGCTTCATATTTATCGCAAATTATCTTTTTCTTTTGAAATCCGTAATCATGAGGATATACTCTCATCTTTTTCCATATATCTCTTGTATACATTGACCATATGATTGCATTATTTGCAATTGTTGAACCGATGTAGAACCATATCAATGACATGATTGTCTTTTTTTTTTCTTTTTTTTTATGACATGGGGGTTTCGAGGCGTAGCCTCCCCCTCTTTTTTCTGAGCACATTTTGCAGTAAATTTTTCTTTATCTCAAAAGAACAAGAGGGAAGGTATTGAATTTAGGTCTAGACCAAGATTATGCTAACTCAATTCAATATCTGTTGTGCCAATTTCAGTCACATATCGATGTTACATCGACAATTTTCGTCGCACATCATGAGTTTGTCCCTTTGTGACTCCCTTAGGATTGTCACAAGCATCGACAATATTTTGTCAGAATCGTGATAAAATAGTCACGAAGAGTTGTAGTTCACAGTGACATCACAACCACAAGCACAACTTTGGACGGTAACATCACAGTTACCCCTTAAATATTGTGATACGCTAGGGTGGGTGGGGCCCCTTTGTATCGTCCCGAGAAGCAGAAGAATCGGGATGATGTAGCAGGGAGTTTGAGAGTCCCGGAAAAAAACATAAGTCCTAACTATTGAAATTGCAGAAAGCAGGAACTTTAATAAAAACTTACTTGCTAATTCACTAGGTGAACTGCGTTGTAAATTGCGCTTGAGGACTCGGTTATGATCCTTGAGCAAATTGCAATAATCGCTTCTATTCTTAAACGAAATGCGGAAAATTACTTCTCTTCATCGTGTACATATCGTCATAATATGTTGACGAATGACGACTTTTCGCCCAAAGGGGCTGTTGGGCTCAGTAGGAGGCCCAAACTCGACACGGGTCGGGTTGTTGCTGCAGGTCCGGGTCGGATCCGATCAGTCTGTAAATCGGGTCGGGCTTCGCTTGATTCGGGTCAAGCAAATCCATTGCTTCAACGTCGGGTCGTTGCTGATTTAGAGGGCGGCGCTGGGCAGGGACGTCGGAGGAGGCTGGGAGGCGCTACGGCCTCGTCGAAGCGGCGCTAGACTAACGTCAAGGCGGAGGAAGCAGAGGCTGCAGAGCCGGAGCCGCCTCCATCGCTGGCTTGGGGAGGCAGAGCAAGACGGTGGCTTGGTCACCACGGGGACATAGGATGCCACCATAGTTTAGGATCTATCTTCTATGGCTATCTTGACTATGTAGTCGAGGTATGTTATCCAGACAATTTGTCGGTCGTATTGTTCAAAGGTATATGTCACAACACCACTGACGATTTGGATGCCGAATAAATTGACACCGTCAAGGTAGATCATGGTCTGATATCAGTGGATACAAACACTAGTTACTATGAGAATTCACCATTTTGTCTTGCTATCAAGACAAAACAAGTGTTCTACTTGGACGATCCTGCGGCGGGTGGTACTTGGAAGGTGGTGCAAGAAATGTCGTACCAAAATGTATACAGTGCCGAAGTACTGACAACAGAAGCTAACATGCCTCCTTCAGGGAATCAAATCACAAAGCCTTACCAAGAGGACACACTAAGTTCAATACAATTTTACCATATTGATGCATCTAATCTCCAACTCGATTTAGAAGTACACGAACATAATGAAGAATCAAATGGTGAGGAAGAGGAAGATGATAGTGGAGATGAATTTGATGAGGAAGGGGAAGATGAAGACGATTATGGCGGAGATGACGAAGAGGAAGAATACTAGTTATTATTTCATATGTTGTAATATGATTATGATGATGGTTATGTTAAATATTTCATGTTGCAATTTCGAACAATAATAAAAATCTAAACATTAAAATCTAAAAATACCTAATATGTTAAGTTCGTTTGAAGCGACCAACTTTGAGCATTATTTGTCGCTTTAAACTCAAATCGACCAATTTTGATCAAAATTCGTCGCTTCATATTATCTGAAGGGACGAAGAAGGACCTCACTTGGTTACCCTGTGATTTTCAAATTTGTCGCTTCATATTATCTGAAGCGACGAAGATGAACCTCACTTGGTTATCCTGAGAGTTTCAAATTCGTTGCTTCAGATAATATGAAGCGACGAAGATAGACCTCACTTAGTTATCCTGTGAGTTTCAACTTCGTCGCTTCAGATAATATGAAGCGACGAAGTTTGAATTGTCGTCGCTGACTTAAAGACCAAGCGACGACTATTGACAAAGTTCGTCACTTCAGGTAAATCAAATATGAACAGAGTCAAGGCCTCTTCTTCCTCATTTGCGCGAGTCTCTACTGTTCTTCCTTTTTCCAACCCAGACGCGAAAAACCCTAAATTTGAAAAACCCAATCCCCCATTCGATTCAGCCCCGAAACCCTTAAAACTTTTCACAAAAAACCCTGAAATCCTCAACCCCTATTATTTCTCCTTCGATTTCAAGAAATTCACCCCTAAATTCAAAATTCCCAAACCCGAAATTCCAAACTCTAACCCCTTCGATTCATCAATGGCACCAGGTTCTAGTGCCCAGAAGAGGAAGAAGGAGCTCGAGGCGATAAGGGAGAGGAAGGCGGCAGAAGTTGCAGATAGACTGGCTGCCGTGGCGGCCAATTCGACGGTGACACCGGAGCCGGCGAATGCGACGGCGAGACAAGAGGCGGGTATTTTGGTACCAGTCCCGTCTTTGGAAAAAACCAACCCTTCGGGGTTGGGGGCTGGTGGAAGTGGAGCAGGCGGTGGCGCCATCAGTGGCGTTGGAGCTGCCACTATGGAAGGGCACAACGATGACTGACAGGACCTGCTCCGGATATAACACTGATATCCAGAGTAAATCCTGCTTGGACCACCTCAAGAGAGTTTTACCGAAAAATCGGCATGACCTCTCTTAAAATGAACAACCCAAACCTGTGAACCAAACTATAAAACACTTCTACTATATCACCTTGACTCCAGGAGCCACCTGCTCCCCCAAAAACAAACAACTTCCACCACCAGAACAAGAACTCAAATTCTATCAGATACAGTGGAAGTAAAACAAACAACTTAACAATTAACAACTTCGGGTTACAACCCATAAGTAAACAGTTCTAGTTTACAACAACACTCAAAGGCATCAGAGCGACTATACAAAGAAAGAAATTATACTACAAGTAGGTTAATCAAGTAACCTACGATTTCTGACAGCGGAAAGTGACTATAAGCCTTGCCTCCTACTAGAACCGAATAACTCTGCAAACTGGGCAGTTGAAAACGAAGAGCCCAGGGAAAGTAATTTAAAAACGTTAGCGTGAGTGGACAAAAATAAATAAATAAATAAATAAGTATTATCATTTTAATGAAAAGTAGTTTATATCACTTTCCTCATTTTTTTTCATGAATAAAACCATGATGCCTGCATTAATAAAGCATTTAATTTCATATACTCTTAATACAAAAAACCCCAGCCCCGCTGGTTCGGGAATTAAAAAAAAATAATCTAAATTCTTATAGGAAAAACATTCCCGAATATCAAGTATATATATATATATATAATTGGGCCAATCCCATTGGCCATTTAGTGAAATCGAATAAAAATAGGGAAATGTCAACCACCATATAATAATGAGCCTCCAAGGCTAAGGGTCAGAATCTCTCTTCTCCAAGACTCTCAAGCGTCCCACGCTAACTGTACTCGTCGACCACCGAGGTGAATCTGACCTATATGGTCAAGTTGTCACCTCGCATGAGCTCAGGTGGCTAAGTTAGCTAGCAATAAACATATATGGACCCTAGTATGGTGAAAAATCCGAAAACGAAAACAAAGTACATTTCCCCTAATAAATCATAACTCAGTACGGTCCCCGACCGCACTTCTGAGGCTTATAAATATAATTAAACACAATCATAGCCTCTTAGAACATAAATGAAATCAACATGTCCCACATGTCATAATATTTGAAACAAAGCGGAATCGTACAATCCTCAGAAATCTCATTTCCGGTTTAACATCAATATATATATATATATATATATATAGATATAAATAAGTCAAATTAATTGACTTATTTTGTAAACCATTTAAAAATCGATCAGAAAAGAAATCATCAAAATAAAACAGATTATCGACCTTCGATAATCCATATCATTCTCGAAATAAAAGCATTGAATATAAACCCCACAGTATTTAAAATATTCATGCATGCATCAATTTAAAATAAAAGTTCACTCACTATAACCGGCTACGCGCGACGCCTCTCGGTAGTCTCTTCGGTAGTCTCTTAAATTACACAATTAATTCCCCTTTCCATAAATGTTCATAATATTCAAAAATAATAACCTATTCAAGTAATCCTCTCGCGTGCCAAAACCTTGCCCCTTAACCTTTATATTCGTTTCCCTTAAATCAGTCCTTAGACCTTAAATTCCCAACCATCCTCCTCCAATCTTCAAGATCAACACCATTATTCTAAATTCACTCCTTAAGCCTTTAATCCTCCACAAAACATTTAATTTATATTTAAAAAATTAGCCTAATCCTTATTAACTCCTCTCAAATTTCCAAAATATATACCAAAATACTCCATTCCTCATAACTATTCGAAATTTAACCTCATAAACCACCCACTGTGGCTGCACCGCCGCCGGCAGCGGCGGTCAACGGCTGCCACCGCCTCAAAAAATCACTAAAATTTGACAGAAGCTTCATCTAAACATTTCTAACATCTTTCCCTTTTACAACAAACACCAATTTGAAGCCTAAAGGGGTCAATTTACAAAAACCCCCAATTTGACACTATTCATCAAGAACCCTAGAAATTAAATTCTTTGATTTCTCCTTACTTACTACAAATTGAGCCGAATCCTTTTGAGGGGTTGTTCACGACGGCGTAAGCTTCGATCTAACACCAAGAAATCATTCTAATTCGACCTGAGAAGAGAGAATCGACAAGGAGTTCAATGAATAGTAGATTGTTCCTAATTCGATTGATTTCTCTCTATTTATAGCAGAGGAGATGAGATACCTACCTAGAATTGTAGAGAGGAAGAGCAGCTTTGTCTGGATACCAAGAACACCACCATTGGTGGCTCGACGGCGGCGCGGCGACGGAAAATCCAAGGGAGAAAAGAAAAGGGTTCGGGTCAGGGATAGAGAGAAAGAAAAATGGAAATTTTCTGATTTTATTGAAAATTCTCGACCGAGTAAAACTATAAAAAGTCAACTATTAGGACCTCCGTAACATTAAAACAACTCTCGAAAACGTGAAAGTAAAATAAAATCAACGAGAAGTTAAAAATGGTTCGGGACGTATCAATGACAGTCCTCCATTAAGTATTAGGACCAAGAGGGGTCCTAAGGAGCCGAGTAATTTCTTATGTTTTACTACGATTGATTAGTTATGTGTATTTGAGCTGCTTGTCTGGATTGGTATCTGGAGAGACCAAAATGTGTATTTGAACTAAGTTGCTTCAAACTAGGGCCATTGTGTGTCAAACATACTGGATATTGGTGCGATTCCTTTTACTGATTACTTATGCATATTGGTGGTGATTTGATGAAGCTGTTGATTACTTATGCATACTGGATGAATGTGTATTCTCAGTACTAATGCTAAACCAGCAATAGACATAGGCATACATGAACAAACATAACTAATCTGTTTCTAGTCATTGACTGCACCAATTTGAAACTTTTCGAGTATGGTAATGGTTATGTTAAACATAAGTATTACCTAAGTAGACAATAAGTCTTGCTGAGCTTATTTTACCTAAGTCTTGTTTTACCTAATTTTTAGTATTTCTTTGATGTTCTAGTTATAAGTGACTTAATTTCCTAGACCCTAGTATGTAGCTTGGAGAGACAGAAAAAATAAAAGATATTGCCAACCTCATAAGTCATAGCTAATATACTAATCCAAAGCTCCTCTTGGAGTCTCTTAAGGGTCTGATTTTTCATGTCAGTTTCTGATTTTTTGTTCCAATTCTTCGATGAGATGCATCTGTTTCCTTGTATGGCAGAAGCATGAGAAAAACCTACTAGACTTTTTGGCTTTTGTCGTCATTTATTTTAACTCCAACTTTTGAATTTGTTTAAATCTATAAAATGTGAAAGACAACGTGCCTATGATGTTGTAAAGCTTCAACCTTTCGGTTGGGCTATTGTTGTTGTTGTTGCCGTTTGATCTTCATCTCCACCAAACCTCAATTATTGTTCCATCTTCGTTTTTGTCATTGATTGTCTTCAATCACTCATTCCACTCCTTTTTCTGGGTTGTGATCATAATCCGGCTCTCTTTATTTTTGCCTCATGTGGAAGTGTCTTTGTCTCTAGTGATCCTGTATTAGAATTTTGGGAAATGGGTTTGCTCTTAGTTTGTTGGTTTTTGTTTAGCTTCTTTGTCAGGGTTTATGGTTTACATTTGTGTGGTTTCTATGGCGTTGACCTTAAGGTATTCTTAGGTTTATCAGATATTGTTTTGGTGTAAATCATCAGATTAGGTTCTATGAGAAATGGGGTTGCATTTCAGGTCAAAGTCTTGCTTTTTGAGCTTCTGGTACAATGTGTAGATCATGTTTGACTTAGCTTAGGGTTAACTAATACTCATCAGAGATGAAACTTGGGGATGGTTTATACTTAGCTTAGGGTTACAACTTAGGGTTACTAGATGCTCTATGACCTCCCTCCCACCGAGACAGGCATGTGGATATACATCGACCAGACGGCTGCAAAGATTTACAAGGATTGGAAACACAACTGCCGTACTCGCTACGTTGAAGTATCAAAGGCGACGCCTGCAGAGTTCAACCACCGACCTGAGCAGTGGGAGTACCTCAAATGTCACTTTGAGGACGGCGATTATAAGGTAAGTTTTTAATTATCAGTTTTTGCATTTCATATAATAACTTCACACATTTTGATATGAAATATGTTAATTATATATTTGTACTTCTTTTTACAGGCGATGTGTGCCCGGAACGCCGCTAACCGCAACAAGGGAAAGGAAAAGGGGTATGCAATCAACCATCACTCCAACACCACTCCCTACAGCTACCGGGTCACTGTAAATTAATGAGGAGAAAGGGCATCTAGCGCCTATACTCCAGACAGTCTGTGATGTTTATCAATCATCACAGAATGCGCAGGAGAAAGTGGTGAGTGACATTATTTTAGATGCAACGGTTTGGTTTTTAGCTTGTGATTTTGAATTTTTGGAATTAAAAACTATACTAACACAAACCTATTGGATAATGTTTTTTGCAGGCAGCGGTGAAGAGGAAGATGGATGAGCTGTGTGCTAGTCGCGAGACTGATGAAGCGGGCGGGAGGAACGTGACGGGCCCCGTTACCGTCGAGGAGCAGATGGCTGTAGTCGAGAAGGAGCTGGGTGGGAAGTCGGGGACAAGGGTCCGAGGTATTTTTTAAAATTTTTTTATATTTTACATTTTGTGTTTAGTTGTGTTTTAATTTTTACATATGAAATGGTTTTTAATCGTACTAATTTTGTAGGGCTAGAGGGTGCATTAAGATGCGCGCCAAAACCAAGAGGCAGTGCACGCGTGCCCCGCAATGATCCGGTGGTTGAGGATTTGCAGAGGCAACTAGCAGTCGCCACCGAGCGGTGGAATGCCTCGGAACGCGAGAAAGAAGAGCTCAAGCAGCGTATGACGAGGATGGAGAGCATTGTCAATGACGTCATATCGGCCCAAGGCAATCCGGGTGTCAATGTCGCCGCAACAACTCCGACTGTCGCCGATAAATCCTCCTATGCTTCTTTACGTATTCCCGATGATGACCTTGATTAGGACCATTTCTTTTCATTTTAATTTGATTATGTACATTGTCGTTATGGAACATATTCTCAGATTTAGACGAAATCTATGTATTTAATTTGATTAATGTAGTGTGTTTGTGTTATTTGAATGTGTGATGATGGTTATTTGGATACAATTGAAACAGGTTCAAATTGGAATAGGTTCAAATTGGACAAAAACCTGCTATTCTTCTCAGTAACACAGAATGAAGCGACGAACATTGATCAATCTTCGTCGCATTAAAATCGAAGCGACGATCGATCTTCGTCGCTTCAGTTTTATTTTCCCATGTTTTCTTCTTTGTAACGCTGAGTGAAGCGACGAACATTGTACCAAAGTTTGTCGCTGCAAACAGAAAGCGACGACCCAAACTTCGTCGCATGGAATTCCAAGAGACGACTCAAAATTAGTCGCTATACATACGACGCGACGACACAAACTTCGTCGCATAGAATTTCAAGCGACGATCCAAAGTTCGTCGCTAACAGATTGGCGACGAACGTTGGTGTCGTCGCTTGAAACATCCAAGCGACAACAATTGAAGCAAAATTCGTCGCTTGGAATCGAAGAGACAAGAATGAAGCGACGACATCCAAGCAACGACTTGTTGTCGCTTGGGTAATGAAGCGACGAGTGTGGTCGTGAACCGACGAAAAAAAGTCATTGCTTGGAATGTGTTCGACAGTAGTGTGTTAGTACTCCCCGATCTCGATGTGATCGACGACGATGGTGTTGCTCTGGTTGTTGTTGCTATTGATTAAGATGAAGAGGAAATAACGAGGACTGGTTCTCTGGGGCTTATTTCGTTTTCGCCAAGCCCGAAAATAAGGAAGAGGAACTGGCGCCTGAAGCTGAGGTAGTGGTGCGCCACTAGGTGCCCTAAGCAGAACATGGTGGTCTTCTTGACTTGCCTGAGGGAGGGCTTCATACGGTGGTCACTCTATAACAATACATTGAATTCACTTAAATCTATAAGCGTGAACGACTCCGAGCCTACTACCCGACTTAAGTGCTGCCAGAAATTTCCATCATGAAGCCCCAACAAGCCGACAGAGGAAAGGAGCTACAAGGTGAGTTTTGGCGACCTCTACAACTTCAACAACTGGTTACGCTGATTTGAATAAGACTAAGATACACACCGCGTGAGTCGATAATCTTTTTGAATTACATCTTGACAAGTTCTTCTATTCTGTGTTTCTTTCACATCAATGATTAGATTTGCAGATAAAGTTGATTTCAGAAGCCATGTCTCAAATTGAATGCTTTTCTGATGAGCTCAGAAGACTAGCTCGTGGGGATTTAAAAAAAAAACCAATAGATACAATTCCCAACCTATAATTACCAATAGCAAGATTGTTTTTTAAAATTATCACTAGCCGGTTTCCATCCATTATTAACAGAATCCATTAATTCATAAATTACGAAATTACTGTTTTTTACGTCACTACTGCAGGTCAGTAGCATTGCGCATTTCTGATTGTCAGTAGAATTACACATTTTTTAGGATCAGTAGTATTCCACCAACTTAATACTACTGACCCTCAAAATCCCATAATACTACTGACCCTCAACAATTAATGTCGTAAAAAAAAGTAAAAAGACAATTTCGTAATTACCATTTAACAGATTTGTTAGTTAAATGGATCGAAACCTGCTAGTGGTAATTTTAAAAAACATACTTGTTATTGGTAATTATGAGCTTAAAAGTGTAGTTATTAGTAAAAAAAACCCAAAAAAAAGGCGCACGGAATGAAATATGTTTCCTTTCATATAATTACTATACAAAATAATTGACAAGTAACTCAATTAAAGTACAAGTGTTCACCAATGATTTCGGGCTATATTAACGGTATGATCGTTACAATAAAAAACATTTCAAGTAATGTTTTGTCAACTTTGTAATATTAATTTTTTTAGCTGCAAATATAAGGAAAATTGAATTAAAAAAAACAATGGACAAAATATTGGTCCCTCATTATACTATGAAGGTATCGACAGTTTAGACCTCGTGTTTTCATTCTCAATCAATAACTCCTCATACTATCTAATCTCACACAACTAGGTCCATTTATGAACGCACTGTATCAAAAGAAAGGTGTTTCCGTCTTTCTAACAGGATAAAGCAAAATCTTCAAGCTCGCTCTTTGTATTCTCTAACTAAAACGTAGTACAAATCCCTAATGTTATTTTCCAAAAGGGCACTGATATAGGGCCTCAATGAGGCTTAAGATTTATGGCCTCAATTTTATGTGGTGCGCTATGTCATCCAGACACATCATCAATTGAAAAATTCATGTCATGTCATTCTTAAATAAAAAGACGATCTTATCCTCTTAAATAGAAAATGTGTATATTAATTAATGTATTAATAGTTATTTTGGTTAATAAACATACCAAATTAGGCAATAATCATATCAAAAATTTTGCATTGAGATAATTTAGTTACCTTACATAAACTATATTAAATTTATTTATGGGTTACGATATTTAATAAACATTTTCATCTTTGCCAATCTTGATTTAATTTTTTACTTTTTTTATGTATCAGGTTTTCTTACTTTAATGGGTTAAAATTAGAGAAAATGACCATTTGCACAAAAATGGGGGAAAACTTGTCCATTCCAATGTTACCTACCCACTTCAATGACTCTTGGCAAAAATACCTAATTACCCTATATTAAATCCTAATATCCTCATTCTCCTCCTCCTTTCAAACCACCAGACCTCACCTCTCTCTCGCTCTCTCTCTCTCTCTCTCTCTCTCTCTCAATTTGACCGAAACCCTAAACACCATAATCGGCGCATCCTCCCTCCTCCTCCGGCGGGCTCGTCCTCCCACGGTTCGGCCTCCTCCTCTGACGCCACGCTGCGATCGCCGACGTGATCGGCACCTTCTCCCTCCTCCTCCCACTGTTCGGCCTGCTCCTCTGACGCCGCGCTGCGATCGCCGACATGACGCGCCCCAGATCGGCCTCCTCCTCTGCCACCGAGCCGCGATTGCCGACCTCTCCCCCGCCAAGCCATCATATCCTCGAACATGGACTCGTAGTTGATGTACCATGTGAAGCCCAAGATGAAGAAGAGGATGGAGATGAAGAAGCAAAGGTGGAGAGGGATAGAGAAGTAATCCCAGTAAGAATAGTACTCGTTGTCGTACCTGGCCATATTGTTGAATCAAAGCTACTGGAAAATTTGAGTGTTGGGTTATGATGAAGGCCTTGAGATGGTTTATATAAGAATGCAAAAGGGTTTATGTGACTTTTCTTTTTCTGGGTTCAGGTAGCTTTCTTTCTTTTTAGGGTTGCAGATCAAAGGGGCGTGTCCTTAGACCTTACTGCATGCCTTTCAGGATCCAACTGCCAAATATGGGTCTTTCACTAGGTCAATTACCCTATAAACCCTTTTGTGGGGGAATGGGGCACTACAAGAAAATATGGCTTTACCGAAGAAGAAAAAAAAAACGGCCGACGAAACACTTTTTTCGTCGGCTATTTCCAAGAATGGCCGACGAAAATTTTTGTCGTCGCAAAAAAAAAAATTTCGTCGGCCATTCTCAGACGATTTTTTATTTCGTCGGTAAAAATGAAAAATCGTCGGCTATTCTACAGGAATGGCCGACGAATTTTTCCGTCGTCCCTAAAAAAAAAGTTTCGTCGGCTATACTCCTATAATGGCCGACGAATTAAATTTTTCGTCGGCTATACAAATTTTGGAAGAATGGCCGACGAAGTTGGCAATTTCGTCGGCTATAAGTCTTTATATTTTCAGATCTGGACAGAAGCTGCTCATTTGAAAAAAAACGGGAGAAAGAGTGAAAAATCTGTGGGTATTGTTGAAATCCGTCCTCTCTTACATTGTGGAGCTATATATAGGTACGTATATGTGTATATATGTTGATTTTGAGTTTTAGTTGAGTTGATTTTGAGTTTTAGTGATTTTGATATAGTAAGTGATTTTTTGTTTTGTTGTTGTTTTAGTGTTAGAATGTATGTATATATGTTGATTTTGAGTTGTAGTTGAGTTGATTTTCAGTTAGAGTATAATTATGTGTTTTAATTTAATAATATTATTTTAATTAGTGTTAAAATATATATAAATTAATATATTAATTAATGGTTGTTGATAGTGTAATGAACTTAAATAATGGTTGTTAATTAATGGTATATAGATATATGAGTTGATGTTGATAATAACATATATTGTAATATATATGTGTTAATTAATTTATTATTAATTAAAGTTATACATATATATTATTATCAGGCTATATATGGATCGAGATAAGAGTTGGATTTCGCTTCCAAGGCATGACCGACGATACACTACAGGAGTTGTGGATTTTATGCAGTTCGTCGAGGAAAATGCAAAGGGGAATTACCATTATTGCCCGTGCAAGAAATGTAAGTGTCGCAGTGATATGTGTCGATTTCCGATTAGGACAGTATGGGAGCACCTAAAGAGTAATGGGTTTTGGCCGAAGTACACACGTTGGATATATCACGGTGAGCCATCATTAGATGGATCGCATGATCATGGGCAGTATTTTGAGGCGGGGAGTAGTAGTACATCCAACGATCCAACAATGGGATTCGTCAACGACGTGTTTCCTTTTGAAAGCGGTGTACGTGGGGAACAATATATGCAGGACCCGGAGCAGCCGTTCCCACAAGTTGTCAACACTGCTGCCTTTGACAAGTACAACAAACTGATTGCATTGCAACAGACCCCTGTGTCTTCAAGTTCTGAGAAGACAGTTCTTCAAAGTGTGATGGAGGTAATGAGGATTAAAGTCGAGACAAAAGGGAGCATCAGGCAAGTGGATGAATATCTACAGTACACTTCTTCGTTGTTGGAGGAGGGTCATCGTAATCCTACCAATCACCGTCAGGTCCGAAGTATCCTCAAAGATCTAGGGCTTTCCTACATTAAGATCCATGCATGCGCATTTGACTGCGTTCTCTTCTGGGGTGAAGATGCAGAAGGGAATGACCTTGCTAGCCTTGACGCATGTCCGATATGTCAGTCTGACCGATATAAGTTGACGGGAGCAGGCAATAGGAAACCTGTGAAAGTGCTTCGGTATTTTCCGTTGAGAGATAGGCTTGAGCGGTTGTACATGTCAGAAACCACCGCAAAATCGATGAGGTGGCACGGTGAGCGGGACGCGGGAGACGCAGATATCATGACACACATCTCTGACGGAGCGGCTTGGAAGCATATAAACAATGAGTTTCCTTATTTTGCGTCAGATGTCAGAAACGTCAGGCTCGGGCTCTCAACCGACGGGTTCAACCCTTTCGGCACCATGAGTCTTTCATACAGTATATGGCCGGTGGTTTTGGTACCTTACAACCTTCCTCCGTGGATGTGCATGAAGAAGGAATATAATATGTTGACGTTGTTGATTCCGGGGCCTGGTTACCCAGGAAAATGTCTCGATGTGTATATGAGACCATTGATTGAAGAGCTTAAGGTATTGTGGGACGTTGGTCATCCCACTTTTGACAAGTATAAGCAGGAGACGTTCCAGATGCATGCCATGGTTATTGGTACCATCAGTGATTTTCCTGCTTATGGGATGTTGTCGGGCAGCGTTGTTAGGGGATACAAGGCTTGTCCAGAGTGCCTCAGCGATTATGGGAGCACCCCTCATTGCAACAAGATATGCCGAATGGGTCATCGTGTGTTCCTTCCGGCGGATCACCACTGGCGTTACGAGTCCGCCGCATTTGATGGAACCGAAGAACACGGCCGTGCTCCCAGAAGATGGACAGGAAGAGAAATTTTAGCAAGACTTAATGAGTACGATTTTGGGCCCCTCAGCAATCATCCCGATATTGTAGCGGAAATACCTGAAAGGCCTGAGGAGTACAAATTCTGGACACATAGGAGCATATTGTGGGAACTCCCGTACTGGTGTGAATTGCTGATCCGTCACTTCCTAGACGTTATGCACATAGAAAAAAATGTTTCTGAAAGTGTGGTGGGCACAACGCTGAACTTGGAGGGGAAAACGAAAGACGATCCTAAGGCTCGCACTGATCTGCAAAACATGAATATCAGAAAACCACTATGGTTGAAACAAGGGAAGAGAAAAATGCCTCAAGTTCCTTACACCGTCAAGCCTGAGCATAAATCAGAAATTTTCCATTGGATAAGTCGGGCCAAGTATCCTTCAGGCTTTGCTGGAAATATAGCCAAGTGTGTCAACAGACAATGCAACAATCTGTACGGGTTGAAAAGTCATGACAATCATATCCTGCTACAACGTCTCTTCCCTGTTTTCATTCGACCGTTCCTTCCCCGTCACGTTGTGGAGCCGTTAGTAGCGTTGGCAAGATTTTTCCAGAAGGTATGCACACGGGAAGTGAGAAAATCTGACCTCCGGGAAATGCAACAAGACATCGTTCATATCATGTGTAAATTTGAGATGATATTTCCTCCAAATTTTTTTGACATCATGCCTCACCTCATGATCCATCTTCCTCGACAGTTGTTGCTTACCGGTCCTGTGCACTTCACTTGGATGTATCCGATGGAAAGGTACGTATTTTACACCTTATGTTAATTTCCTCATCAATATATGTGATATAGTGTTAATGAATTATCATAACACTTTAAAAACTTGATTTATAGGCAACTTGGACAATACGGTGGTTTTGTCCAAAACAGATCCGCACCTGAAGGATGTATAGCTGAAGCATATATTGCGCACGAGTGCGTCACCTACATGAAGCTGTATTTCGGAGCGTTACAGGAAAGCATACAGGAAGATGTACCGTCACAGTTCAATCTTTCCATACTCTCCGACGATGTTGTACTCAGTGGAAACATGCCAGATTCCTACAAGTTGAAAGATTATGAGGTAGCCATTGCACATTGGTGGGTACTAATCAACTGTCCAGAAGTTCAGTTTTGGAAGGACATGCATCTACGCTGTGAAGGAGTAGCAGGTGATCGCGATTACCACAACCAGACATTCGCAGAGTATTTCGGTCGCTGGGTACGTACCTTTAACACTATTCTATACGTGTTCATATATTATTGTGTATATTTATTCATATTTATAGTTGATTCTGATGGTTGCAGATGGACCTTATTGCAAATGATAATCACCCAAACTGGTCGAACGAACTCAGACTTTTAGCGAGGAGGCCGGTCTATTCAAAAGTTTATGCGACGTGCAAGGTGAATGGTGTGTTATTTCGATGTGAAGACAGAGACCTCAGACTGAAAACACAAAATTCAGGGGTTATGGCACATGGTGGGGATGGTGGAGTTGACTATTACGGTGTTCTCCATTCAGTTGTGGAACTGCATTACGGAGAAGGCATGAAAGTGCACCTTTTCAAGTGTAGATGGTTTGACACACGGTCGCAGAGCATGAAAACCGATCAATACGGCGTAAGTTCTGTGAACACTAGTACATCATGGTATGAGGACGACCCTTTCGTTTTAGCCACATGGGTGAAACAAGTGTTTTATCTTGATGATCTCGCCAAGGGTGACCCGTGGAAAGTAGTCAACACTATCCACCATCGCAACATTTACCGGGCGTCTACACTTGGAGTGGCTGAAGAGAACGAGGAAGGGGGCACCGCGTATCAAGAGCCCAACTCAAACGGTATTCCTGACTCCTCTTTTATTCGCCTAGACACGCCGGTGCGAATTCGACGTGAAGAGCCACTGCTTGTTGATGTTGATCCAACTGAAGAAACTAACGAGGACTCTAGTGGTGAGGAAAGACATAGATTACCCCTATCGAGCAATTCAGAAACCGAAGAAGACTCATCCGATGATTCCGATTACAATCCGACGGATTAAGTAATTTAAATGATGTAATCCTTTGATTTGCAATCAACTCATTTCTAATGAACGGGCGTGGGGATGAGCCTCCCAGCTAGGCTGGGTTCCAAACCCCTTAAAAAAAATTTGAAATATGTTGACTGTTGGGTTTCTGGTTTTTTATGTTCAATTTTGGTTATATGTGAACAGGACATCGAAATAGGAGAGGTGTAAAACCACTGATTTTTTTGGTTTTTTTTATGAGAATAACCGACGAAAAATGCATTATTTCGTCGGCTATAGCAACAATGGCCGACGAATAATGAATTATTTCGTCGGCCATAAGTTTTTTTTTAAAATAAATATTTTATTTTTTACCGAAAACGACAAAAGAATAGCCGACGAATACTAGGTTTTATTTCGTCGGCTATGATTTAAAAACAAAAAACAAAAAATGAGCAGCTTCCATTTTCTATCACTGTCGTCAAACCGTTGCTTCATCCTTCAAATGCAAATGTGTCGTGAAATAAGATATGACCGAAATATTGAAATACATCTACGGTTGAAAAATGAGAAGATTCCGACAAAATCTGTGTGCCGAATGTTGCGGTTAGCTGTTTTTTACTTCCGGTTTCCTATGTGTAGCATGACGGTCGGTAAATCTTTTGAGGAAAATTTTTATACGATTAGTTGCGTCTCATCGATCTGAAACTATTCTCTGTTGAAGCTCAGGCCAAAAAACGTCATTTAGACGGGCCAATTTCCGTTTTAAAGCGTTTAGAGGTTTGACTTTGCAGTTTGACCGTCCCGATCGAGCCTTTAACGTTGTCAGATGTAGTTGGATTTTTTTTCATACATGTAGTTAATCTTAACGGTGATATCTGACGGTTGGAATAGATTTTCCAAACTTTTAGATTCAAAGTCGGAACATATGCACTAATGTTCCTTAACTTGTTTACTAAGTGTTTAAATGAATGTATAGTTTCAAATAGTTACTAGACGTAGACTCTTCAAATGCAAATGTGTTGTGAAATAAGATATGACCGAAATATTGAAAAACGTCTACGGTTGAAAAATGAACAGATTCCGACAAAATCTGTGTGCGGAATGTTGCGGTTAACTGTTTTTTACTCCCGTTTTCCTATGTGTAGCCTGACGGTCGGTAAATCTTTTGAGGAAAATTTTTATACGATTAGTTGCGTCTCATCCATCTGAAACTATTCTCTGTTGAAGATCAGGCCAAAAAACGTCATTTAGACGGGCCAATTTCCGTTTTAAAGCGTTTAGAGGTTTGACTTTGCAGTTTGACCGTCCCGATCGAGCCTTTAACGTTGTCAGATGTAGTTGGATTTTTTTTCATACATGTAGTTAATCTTAACGGTGATATCTGACGGTTGGAATAGATTTTCCAAACTTTTAGATTCAAAGTCGAAACATATGCACTAATGTTCCTTAACTTGTTTACTAAGTGTTTAAATGAATGTATAGTTTCAAATAGTTACTAGACGTAGACTCTTCAAATGCAAATGTGTTGTGAAATAAGATATGACCGAAATATTGAAAAACGTCTACGGTTGAAAAATGAGCAGATTCCGACAAAATCTGTGTGCGGAATGTTGCGGTTAACTGTTTTTTACTCCCGTTTTCCTATGGGTAGCCTGACGGTCGGTAAATCTTTTGAGGAAAATTTTTATACGATTAGTTGCGTCTCATCCATCTGAAACTATTCTCTGTTGAAGATCAGGCCAAAAAACGTCATTTAGACAGGCCAATTTCCGTTTTAAAGCGTTTAGAGGTTTGACTTTGCAGTTTGACCGTCCCGATCGAGCCTTTAACGTTGTCAGATGTAGTTGGATTTTTTTCATACATGTAGTTAATCTTAACGGTGATATCTGACGGTTGGAATAGATTTTCCAAACTTTTAGATTCAAAGTCGGAACATATGCACTAATGTTCCTTAACTTGTTTACTAAGTGTTTAAATGAATGTATAGTTTCAAATAGTTACTAGACGTAGACTCTTCAAATGCTAATGTGTTGTGAAATAAGATATGACCGAAATATTGAAAAACGTCTACGGTTGAAAAATGAGCAGATTCCGACAAAATCTGTGTGCGGAATGTTGCGGTTAACTGTTTTTTACTCCCGTTTTCCTATGGGTAGCCTGACGGTCGGTAAATCTTTTGAGGAAAATTTTTATACGATTAGTTGCGTCTCATCCATCTGAAACTATTCTCTGTTGAAGATCAGGCCAAAAAACGTCATTTAGACGGGCCAATTTCCGTTTTAAAGCGTTTAGAGGTTTGACTTTGCAGTTTGACCGTCCCGATCGAGCCTTTAACGTTGTCAGATGTAGTTGGATTTTTTTTCATACATGTAGTTAATCTTAACGGTGATATCTGACGGTTGGAATAGATTTTCCAAACTTTTAGATTCAAAGTCGGAACATATGCACTAATGTTCCTTAACTTGTTTACTAAGTGTTTAAATGAATGTATAGTTTCAAATAGTTACTAGACGTAGACTCTTCAAATGCAAATGTGTTGTGAAATAAGATATGACCGAAATATTGAAAAACGTCTACGGTTGAAAAATGAGCAGATTCCGACAAAATCTGTGTGCGGAATGTTGCGGTTAACTGTTTTTTACTCCCGTTTTCCTATGGGTAGCATGACGGTCGGTAAATATTTTGAGGAAAATTTTTATACGATTAGTCGCGTCTCATCGATTTGAAACTATTCTCTGTTGAAGATAAGGCAAAAAAACGTCATTTAGACGGCCCAATTTTCGTTTTAATTTATAGGGTTTAGAGGTTTGACCTTGTAGTTTGACCAAAGGTTTAGCCGACGAAATCAAATATTTCGTCGGCTATTTTGAAAGTTTAGCCGACGAAATCAAATATTTCGTCGGCTAAACTCTTGCCATCCGCTTAGTGTCCGCCGTTGGATGGCTCAGATCGAACGGCTGTGATTTTCCAAAGTATAGCCGACGAAATATTTAATTTCGTCGGCTAAACTCTAGTGATCCGCGCCTTTTCATTGTTCGCCGTTGGATGGGGGAGATCGGACGGTTGCTGAGCGCCTAAACTATGGCCGACGAAATTTTTTTAAATTTTCGTCGGCTATACTTAAGTATAGCCGACGAAATTTTTTTAATTCGTCGGCTATACTATCGGGTATAAGTTTGTTGCAGCCGAACCCTAGCCTCCATTTGCTGCATTTTTCCAATCTTCCTCTTCGACGTGCAATCCGGCCCTCCTCCCTCTATCTCCTCCACGTCGGCAGCCCCGGCCCGACCTCCTCCCTCCTCCTCACTCCACGTCGGCAGCCCCGGCACCTCCTGCCTCCCTCCTCCTCCATTTTTTTCCGGCCGTCTCCCTCCTCCGTTTCCGGTGCCGACCAAAGGCCTCCTCCTCCCTCCTCCAGCCGGCCTCCTTCTCTTCTGCCCGAATCAAGCAATGTAAGGAAATTTTTTTTTTTTTTTCATTTATGTTAATTAATTGTTAATTTAGTTATAATTGTTAATTTATGTTAATTTATGTTAATTTATGTATTTATGTTAATTTAGGTATAATTTATGTATTTATGTTAATTTAGGTAAATTTTAGGTATTTATGTTAATTTATGTATAGTTTAGGTATTTATGTTAATTTAGGTATAATTTTGGTATTTATGTTAATTTAGGTAAATTTTAGGTATTTATGTTAATTTATGTATAATTTAGGTATTTATGTTAATTTAGGTATAATTTTGGTATTTATGTTAATTTAGGTAAATTTTAGGTATTTATGTTAATTTATTTATAATTTAGGTATTTATGTTAATTTAGGTATAATTTAGGTATTTATGTTAATTTAGGTAAATTTTAGGTATTTATGTTAATTTAGATAAATTTTAGGTATTTATGTTAATTTAGGTAATTGTTTCCAAATTTATTTTAATTATATAATTTATACGTATAATTTAATTGTATAATTTAGCTTAATTATATATATAGCTTAATTATATTTAATTAGAATTTGTTATTTAATATAATATAATTTAATATGTTAGTATATAAATTGTTATATTAAAATATGTTAGTATTATTGGTTATTATATTAATTAGAATTTTTTATTTAATATAATATAATTTAATATCAATTAATGTATTAATGCCTCGGGCTTTAGATGGCCGATGCATTAAGAAACCTATTCGGAGGCCGTCGTGGCAGCAGATCTAGAGGTTCTAGAAATTTCGGCGGTTCCGTAGACTCCGAGAGGACCGCTAGCCAGCCTGAGAGGACCACTAGCCAGCCGCGGAGGAGTGTAGATTCATCCCAGCCGCAGAGGACTGTGGATGCAGACCAGCCGCGACGGAGTGTGAGTGCTCGGCACCAGACCCTTCTCCAGGCGGGGCGGCCGTGGAGCACTTCACTTCCGCATGCCGGTCCCGCTGTGGCTCCGAGGTTTAGTCGGCAGCTGTTTCACGAGGAGATAGCTGCCGACGTTCCTCAAGTTCGTATGCCTGAGGTTCATCGGGAGCCGATGCCGAGTCCGACTCAGTCTGGTGCTGACTCGATTGAGGTTCCTACTCTCCCAAACCAGCTTTTCCTCCCGTACAACATTCCGGCGATACCGGAAGTCGACTATCAGGGTGTGCCCTTATGGCCGGATATGCCTCAGTACGTTAGTGCTGCGGAGGCATACCGGCAGCAGCCATTTGAGGACCCTGACCACCTTATTTCGGCGAGGAGAAAAGGGAAGTCGACAGACGAGTCATCCACTTCAGGTAACATTTGATTTTATTAATTAAATGTTTTATTAAAATTAACGCACTAATATTTAATTTTATTAACCAATCGTCGTTTTTGTGATAGGGACAGCCGCTAGCAGTTCACGGAGGAATACGAGAGGTGTCATCTGTTTTGACACGCTCAGGAAAACTGTTGAGCGCAGCGGCAGGATCCAGATCAACGAACCTCCTAATCAGGAGGTTCAGGGGAAGAAAAAACGCGACTACTCGGGTTGCGTGGGGTCAGTGATTAGGGACAGAGTCCCTATGTTGTGGACCCGGTGGGCTAATGTGCCCCAAGAGATCAAGAGGGAGGTGAACATTGCCGCGGCGTTGAGTAATTTAAAAAATTTAATTTATTTATCGTAATATTTAATAATTTTCGGTATTATTACAATTGTAAAACTAAAAAAATATTATTTTTCAGACATTCTTCGAGATTGCCGAACACAGGCGGGATTGGGCGGACAACCAGCAGACCTTGAGGTACGTTTGTTTTTATGATACTATAATTATCTTATAATTATTAATATTTTATGATATTAATAATATTTCTAATGCACTTTCGTTTTTTTCGTAGGTTCAAAGAGTGGAAGAACGAGCTGCGTTCCCACTATAACGAGTACGACCACCTTGGTCGTATGGGCACTCCCAGGGAGTTCGTGTTCCGGGAGTACGAGTGGCGTTGGTTGAAGACAGTAGACTTCAACAACCCAGTTATGCAGGTAAATACTAAACTTCAGTAAAAATGTTTATTTTGTTAATATTTTAATTATTAGTTTAATTATATTATAATTATTACATTAATATTTTCTGATGCATTTTTCTAATATTTTATTATTTGTTTGAAGGAACGGTCTCGGATAAACTCTGCGAACCGCCGCCGGAACACAACCCCCCATCATGCTGGTTCACGGCCGTTTGCACAGTATCAGGAGGAGGCGCTCAGAGATCATCCTGATAGCAACCCGTACGTGGAGACGTTCAAGATCGCTTATCCACAAGCGACAGAACAGCTCGTAAGTCGTTCATTACAATTTTAAAATTTTAATTATTAATTTTACTTAATTATATATTTGTTATAATATTAATTTTTTTTTCCCGTCCACTTAGGAGAGGGTCAACCGGGCCGAAGAAGAGGTGCTCCAGCAAGTAATTCGGGACACACAACCGAACATTTCAGAGGCAGATCTGGAAGAAGCCATGCGCCATGTCGACCGGTCCAGTGTCCAAACGGCAGCGAGGATCTTCGACGCAGCCTTCCCAAACCGGTCAAACAACTACTACTGCCGGGGTTTGGGAAGTGCTGGACTAGGGCTTCTGAAGACCACTAAGGGAGGTCAGAAGAAGGGAGGCGGGGAGAGCCAGCATATGAGGGGGGAAGTGCAGCGATTGGCCGCAGAATTGGCGACCTCGTCTCAGACAGTACAGGAGCTGCGCCGCAGCACACAGCAGTATCAGCAGGAGACGCGCCGCAGATCACAGCAGTATCAGTTGGATGTGGCCGGTTGGCATGCCGAATGCGAAAGAATTCGGCAACACAACTACGACAGCCAACAAAACTGGTGCTATGAGCTGTTCGCGGCACAACAACAAGGCCTTCCACCCCCGCCCCCGTTTCAGCGGTTAGCGGAACCTCCAATGCCTTAACCTCCCGTGTTCGGTCAGCAGGATGACGAGCCTGATGGAGAGCAGGATGCTGGGGATGACCTGCTAGACTTTAGTAGTTTAGGTGATGATTAGGGTTTAGGGTTTATGTATATTAGAACGAATTTAATAAAAATGGTATTTAGACGTGTTTCTTGTTGGTGCAAATGCATGGAATGTTTTTGTGATTTGCAGGTTGCTTGGAATGGTAATTTAGAAAATAATTTAATTTTTTTTTCCCCAAATGTAAGAAAAGCCGACGATTTTGGAATTATTTCGTCGGCTATAATAACTATAGCCGACGAATTTTACCAATTTTCGTCGGCTATAAGTTGTATAGCCGACGAAATTTGCATTATTTCGTCGGCTATAACTAATTAATGCCTATTAAATATTAATATATTTTGAGAAAATAGCCGACGAAAATTATGTATTTCGTCGGCTATTGTTAACAACATATAGCCGACGAACATTTATTAATTCGTCGGCTATATGTTGTTATCAATAGCCGACGAAATACATAATTTTCGTCGGCTATACTTAATGAATTTCGTCGGCCATACTCGAAAATACCCGACGAAGTTCGTCGGCAACTTGTCCCAGGTTTGGCCGACGAAAAATATTTTCGTCGGTACAGTCGTCGGCCATACTCTACTATAGCCGACGAATTCTTTTTTTTCGTCGGCCATTAGTATAGCCGACGGGGTTGTTCCGACGACGTATAGCCGACGAAAATTTCGTCGGCAGATAGTATAGCCGACGAAATATAACCATAGCCGACGAAATTTGTTTCGTCGGCTATTCATCCTCATCTGGTAGTGGGGGATGGTGTATCTTTTTTGAAGAAGTTTGTTAGTCTTGAACTAAAATGCTTCATATCTCACTTTTTCTGGACGGTGCAAAGTTTCATGTAAATTGTTGTTAATTGTCGATATGAAATATGATTACCAAACTCTCTGAGAATCGGTTTCTAGAGAGGTGATGTTCCAGTATTAGAGATGATAATGCGAGTATGATACTGGGGGTCAGTAATCTGATTACTGGGGTTCAGTAAACTGATTACTGGAAATTTGGAATCTGTAATTTGATTACTGGGGTCAGTAACTTGATTACTGGGGATCAGTAACTTGATTACTGAAAATCTGGAATCTGCAAATTGCTTACTGGGGGTCAGTAAACTGATTACTGTGGGTCAGTAATCTGATTACTGGGAGTCAGTAACCTGATTACTGGGAGTCAGTAATCTGATTACTGATTACTGGGGGGTTAGTAACTTGATTACTGGAAATCTGAAATCTCCAAATTGCTTACTAGGGGTCAGTAAACTGATTATTGAGGGTCAGTAACTTAATTACTGGAAATCTGGAATCTGTAACTTGATTATTGGAGGTCAGTAACATGATTACTGGGGGTCAGTAACTTGATTACTGGAAATCTGTAATCTGCAAATTGCTTACTGGGGGTTAGTAACCATCGTCCAATAACCTGATTGTATTCTCTAACTTGATATTTTGACTAACTTTTCAATTGAATTTTTACATCTCCACCGTCTAGTATTTATGTACTCATGTATAGATCATCTCTGCAAATTTTCAGCCAATTTGATAATCGTTAAGGCATTCAAAAGTGCGATTTTCTATCATAAACATGAACGATATCCCTAATTCCAATAATTGAATGGTGGTTGCCAGATCTCTATAACTTGCATTTCGCTCAACCTGCAACACTTTTTTCCATTCCCGACCACCAACTCTTTACTTTTGCTTCTTTAGCTTTCTTTTGGTCCTTCTTTTATACTAGGCTTGAGCTTCTTTTTATTGAGTTTTCAGCATCACCATGAGCTGATTTCTTCGTAACCTTCTCTTCTACCTCTTCATTGCCTAGCTTACTCATCTTACATTTTCAAGTTCTTTCTCTAGCAATTGTGCGAGTTCCTCTTCTATTTCCTTCATTTTCTCGAGCGTCTCGACATACTGGTTGTTTTGCAACCCATTTAATCCAGTCTTGTTGGATGAATTTGGTCTAATACCCTCGAGTCCCATCATGCTATTTTCAGAAAAATGTTTCCCACATACAACAACCACTATTCATGACGTGAATTTTGCAGAAAGTCCTCCGAGAGTTTTGGAGCGACTAGGTTGAAACCCTAGAGAATACTCATACGCAGCCTTTGTAGTACAAAACCCTAGCACGGAAACCTCTCTCCTCCATCAAGATTATCAGTTTTCTCGTTAGTTTCTTCAGCCTGTCTTTTTTGATTGACTATGTCAAAGCTTCCTTTGCTGCCTCCCTCGCCTTGGCTGAGGGTGGACGTGCGCTAAACTTAGGTAAGATCAGCGAGGGTCCTGTCCGTCGATCTACACAATCTTTTCTCCTTTGGAAACCTCTCACGCGTCGTCTGATTGATGTGGGAGCTTTCAAAGCGCATTTCAAGAGCATATGGGTGGGGAATTGCTCATTCCAAATTGAAGAGAAAGGAGGATTGTTTTTCTTCTCTTTTGACACAGAACGTGATTGAACAAAGGTATTACGAGGAGGAGCATGGTGTTTCGACCGCGCCCCTATTTGTTTTGAGGAATATGATGGGTTGGCATCCTGAGCCTATGTACCTTTGAAGCATGTGCGCATATGGGTGGTGATAATTTTCATTTAATTGGAAATCTCCTCGGCGGTTTTTAGCAGTACGATACGGATAAGAGAAAGAAATATTGTCAGGACCCGCCCCGGATTTCACCCTGAAATCCGGATAAGTTCCTGTGAGCACTACCAGAAAAAAGCCTTTTATCGAAGAAAAAAAAAAAACGGCCGACGACATACTATTTTCGTCGGCTATTCCCAAGAATGGCCGACGATTTTTTCTTTCGTCACTAAAAATAAAAAATCGTCAGCTATTCCACAAGAATGCCCGACGATTTTTCTTTCGTCCCTAAAAAATATTTTTCGTCGGCTATACCCCTAAAATGACCGACGATTTAAAATTTTCGTCGCCTGTTCTCTTAAAGTATAGCCGACGAAAACTTTTGAAAGTTTGGCCGACGAAATTGGCATTTTCGTCGGCTATGATAAAAAAAAAAGAAAAAAAAAAGAGCAGCTTCCATTTTCTATCACTATCGACAAACCAATGTTTCGTCTTTCAAATGCAAATGTATCGTGAAATAAGATATGACCGAAATAATGAAATACGTCTACGGTTGAAAAATGACAAGATTCCGACAAAATCTGTGGTTCAAGGGCATCGCTCGGTCAAACGGCGGTGAATCACGCCGTGCCGCTGCCACAGACGCGAAGAGGAGGTCGAGCCGGTTCTAACGTGACCAGTGCGGCGGTCCAGTTCAGCCGGACGGCGGAGATGGGTGGAGGGCGGTGCTGTGTTGGTGTAGCTCAGGCCAATCGAGAGAGAGGAGAGAGAAAAGAAAAAGAAAAAGAAACGGGGGATTTCCCTTTCCGGAAATGTTTTCTCCCGGCAATTTATAGTCGCCCAAAATCGGAAAGTTACGTATTTTACATGGTAACTTTTTCATACGAACTCCAAATTAAACATGTTAGTATCCACGAACTCGTTTTAACGTCCTCTATCTCGTCGTGATATAAAATTCTCGGTTAGGTCAACTTATTTAAAAGTCAACTTTTAAAACTTTCGAATCGTAAAAACAATTCTCGAAACGTAAGAGTAAAAGTAAAATAATCAGGAGGTAATTTGAGGTTCAGGTTGTGACAAATATGGTCTTGTGAAAATTCTATTTCTACATGCATGATATCTAAAAGCCACTTCCCTTTGAGCGTAAGGTTTTCCTCGATGAAGGAATTAAACAAATCTAAAAATTTGATTTTCTTCATCTTCAAGGCAGATGTGAGAAGAGTGGTTTGGTTACACATGTCGGTGCAAAGTGTGATGAGGCTCCTATGTTTACTGTGGTTAGGAGTTTGAGTTTTACAGGTACTGTTCCACAACCGAGTTATGCCTTTAAGGCTGGTTCTAGTGCCCCTTCTGTGGCTGGTCATGTGGCCACAACTAGAACGTCGGCCTCCCCAAAGTCAGAAAAGAAAACTCCTGTGGTGCGGCGTCAAGGTTATTCCTATCTAGCCCCTGATATGAATGAGCATGCTTTAGTGAGCACGGTGGTGGAGGACCAATCAGTGGTTGAGCTGGAAAAATCACAGACATCGTCTACACCGCCTAGGAGTGTAGCAAATTAAGAACCGTGGGCGTGGGGGTGGTTACTCTCCTTCGCCAAAGAAATTTAAGAATGCAATGGGAGGCAAGACCCTTACTCTGAGTGTAGGGTCTCTAGGTCTTGTTGAAATAGAGGATGGTGAGGAAACTCTCATCTCTTTGAAGAAAGCTTGGTCAACCGATAGGCACTAAGAATAAGGAGAAAGATGATAAGAAAAGAAGAAAAAGAAGAAGGATACCTTTCGTCCTCATTTTCCTGTTGCAACAGCGGTGTGCCTGAAGATTAAGGGAAAGGGTAAGGGGTAAGACTTGGGTTTTCAGCCTGAGCAATTACTTGATTTTTCGATTAAGTAATTGGTTGATCAGGTTAATTAGTTAATTACTTGATTTTTTCGATTATTATTCTGTACACCAATTGAGGTAATATAATATTAGGAGTTACTGGAGGTCAGTATTTGGGTCACTAAGGATCAGTATTTGGGGTCACTAGAGGTCAGTAATTTATTATCGGGTGTTACTGTGTTTCAGTAGTATAATATTAGGAGTTACTGAGTATCGATATTTGGGTCACCAGGGGTCAGTATTTAGGGTCTCTAGGGGTCAGTAATTTATTATCGGGTGTTACTGGGAGTCGGTAAATCATATAATACAGTTTACTGCCCCCTAATAAAACCTCTGGTGAGGGTTGAGTTTGGTTTCACTAATGTCCGACGAGATACCGATGAAATCTGGAGAAAAAAAAATCCGGCGAGATTCCGGTGACACAAAAATCCGATGAGATTCTGGTGATCAGAGTCCAGCGGCCGATGACCGAATTTCGGCGAGTTTCCGACGATTAGTGATCGAGGTCCGGTTGTCGGTGACCGGCGATCGGAGTCCGGCTACCCGTGACCGGAACTCAGTGATTATGCTTGTGATTATAGGAGTTAGGGGCAAAATAGTCTTAATTTGTTAGGTTTTAGTGAAGATGTGTTCAATTGGGCAATATCTTAGAGTGGTTATTGATTTAGGCAAATAAACCCCCCAAATGTGTATCAAATAGTCATTTTCCAAATTGAAAATAGAATGAACCTTCATTTTCTAAATTTTGAAACTTTTGACATGTCTACATGTTACGACTATTAGCAATAGTCCAAGCCAACCTTACGTAAAATTAACTTTGCTATAGCAATCGGACTGAGTAACCAAGTAATCATGATACAATCAAGCTGAGTTCTCCGCTACTACATAGTTATAGCGTGATACCGGTCTCCTTCTACGATTTAATAGATTGACACTACGTGCTTTAAAAAAAAAAAAAAAAAAAAAGTTCCGTGAGACTCTGCATGTGATGGATGATCTATCTCTATTTTTTCTCACTTTGATGACAATATAAACGTCACATAATTAAGAATCACTTTCATATACTAGTGAGTTGGAGACTTATATATACTACATGATATATATTCCTAAGTTAACCTTTCACTTGCCAGTAGAGTCTATTTATGTGCAGTATGATTGAAAAACGAAAGCAACTCTTGCGCTGACTTTGAACTTTTGAAGAATGGGTAGTTGGGTACATATATAGATGGAATCTCCAAAAAGATAGGAGCTTGATCACTTTAGATTTTTATCAGATAATATCCGATTCTATATATAATTTATCATCAATTATTGAACTTTGATAATTAATGCCTCCAACTCTCCGAGCCAACTTCATTTATATTATCCAATATTTCGACAATTTAATAATGTCGTCATCTTATGCTTCGTTTTTTTTATCATTATTCTAATTGTTGATGGCACTTGTTATTAGGATTTTAGTCAATCCAAACAACCTATGATGATACCACCACACACGTACTGATACTATTTTGTGTACGATATAGTTTCGTTGGTTTTTCATATTTTGAGAAGCTTTCAAGATGTTTCTGATGAGCTTTTTTTCACATATACTATTCCAAATTGTAAGAACAAACGATGCCAATTGCCAAATATAGAGGTCATTGTGTTAATTCAACCGTACGTAACTACGTATTGGGTTATATGACTGTTGCGGAAATAGTTCTTGTATATAACAGGTAAACATACGTGTAAACATACTTGTAAACATAAGGAAATATACATTGATAGAGGTACACACGCGCTAGTGTACCCACAATTACGACTTCCATTTCTCCTCTCCTTATTAATCGGTTCCACGTACACTTCGATTAACTTAATTGCAAGTTTGCAACTCGATGTTAATTAATCTTAGTGTGTTGCCTAAACATGGGAAGGTGTGGTGTTGGGTGGAGTCGGAGCAGAACCTACCCGTCTTCCACGCTCAGACCTACTATTCTCTGCAAACTTGATACTCTGCTGGTGCAAACCCTTTTTCTTCTCTTCATCGGTCCACTCAGACCCGTAATAGAACTCTTCAGTAGATTTCTCGACGTGTTGAGAAGCTGGGAAGAACATGCTTCCCCACTGTGGAAAATGAACCAAAGTCACTGTTAAAGTGACAGCCACTATCATAACCCCCATCCATGAGAGACCAGTGTGTGTGGAGAAGGTTGTGGTTGAGAAAAACACAAGTTGGGTAAGTCCGGAGCCAAAGTTCCCGCCAGCACCAGTGAGACCGGATATGATCCCAAGCGATCGTCGAGAAATGAATGGGATAATGCCGTAAGTTGCGCCGCAGGCAGCCTGAGCTCCTATTGAGAAGAGGATCATGGCGGTGATGGCGAGAGGGAGTGTGGTGGCTCGGCCAAGCCAGATGCAGAACACTCCTCCTAGGGTTTGAAGGATCCAGAGAGTCCAGAGCCTACCCCTCATGCCGAAATACCTGGCTGACACATCGGAAGCCCACCCACCAAAGGGTCGAGCTAAGAAATTGGCCATGCCAAATGTGGCGGCAATGAGCCCGGCAGTGCGAAGCTTGAGGTCGAATCTACAATAAGATGATTTAACATATTGTTAGGGTTTAGCTAGCCTTTGTAATTAGCTAGCTGGTGACTTAAATGACATATTAGATTCAAATCTTAAATTATAAGGAAATTGTTGTGAAACAAACGTACAAACCTGTCATAGAAATATTCAGCAATGACATTATCAGTTGACAACTCAACCCCCATGGAGTAGCCATACAGGAGGACAAACACCCAGGTCCTGTAGTTTGTGATAGCGTACCACAACACCTGTTGAAATCAAACTACAGAATCAGTGTCCTTGAATTGAATCTTCTTAGATCTTCTATATATGGTTAAGATTAGAGAGGCGAAACAAGTATCCCAATTAAACTGACCTTTCTAAATTCATCTTTTGCAACTTGACCTTGCTTTTGTAGGGCACCAAGATTCCCATCAGGCAAGTCTTGGCCAAGAGTCAAGACCAGGATGCCCATAATGATATGAAGCCAACCAGGAACGAAGAAGGCAATTCTCCAAGCAGTGAAACGAGTTGCTCCGGCACTCAATATTATATCAAACACTAGAGGCATCAAGAGCTGAGTAGCGCCACCACCCATGTTTCCCCACCCTGCTGCTGTTCCATTGACCAGACCTATGATTTGGCTGTTGAACATGGTGCTCATCCAGTACTGGCAAGAAACAAATGTAGCTAGAGAGAAACCAATCATGAACCTCACGGCTAAGTAACCCCCAGCATTTGAAACAAATGACATGCTAAACACTGTGGGTGCTGTAAGCATTATGAGAAATGCACACCCATATCTTGGTCCAAGTAAGTCGCATACGGCGCCCATTGCAAGCCTAGAGAATATACTCCCTGTGAAACAAACAAAGGGATCCATTCAATAGGCTGTTAAGATAAATATTGAGAGAGACTTTGAAAATATTTACTAGGTGTGAACAAAATATCGTTATGGAAGAAACTCTTGTCAGAATGTTTTTTGACATATCATGTAACTAGAACAGAAGTTTATTATATACGCTATTCGCCAGACCTAAAATATTAGAGGGTGAAAATGTGGACGAACTAAAATTAATGGTGTGTTAATTAATAGCAGCTTCCAAAAACAACTAAACAGTAAAGAAAATTTCAGGCGATTAATGAAATTTCTGACCTGAAACAGAAGCAACTCCAGCATTTCCAATGTCTTGCTTGGTGAGGTTGAGGTTGTCACGGATGATAGGGACGAGGGGAGCAGCGGCGAAAGTAGAGACAAAGCAAGTGAAGAAGGAGATCCAAGAGAGGTGAAAGGTTCTCATGTGAGGATTGGCCAAGGAGAAAAGCTTGAAGACTTTAGCCTTGTGCTCAGAATCAACTGGCAAATCAAACTTTGCTGTGGTATCGGTCGGGACAATAGGTGAAGCCACAGAGAACGCAAATGTTTGCTCTTTGCCTGTGACTCCATGCATAGAGCTTCCTGGTTCACCTGCCGATTCCGCCATTTAGGGTTTCGAGATTTCGAGATCTCGAGTATTGAGTACGGAGGAAAGGGAGGAAGAAACTTGTACTTAATTAAAATGGAGATGTGAAGCTGTGTGAGGAAGGTGAGATGGGAGTGTGGCATTTATATAGGGCTTCTGCGTTGACATTGTAAAGGTCCCTGAAGAGCCAAGAAAGATTCTAAATAGTTTGTGATTCAGTTCTCCGCATCTGAAATGAACAGGAATGGTCTCATCGTATATCCCAAAGGATCACATTACCTGCCTAATAGGCCAACAGCTGTTTAATTGCCCAGTAAACTGCATACTGTGCATACTCTAATGTTATTTGTTAATTCTGTGAATATCCTAATTATTCGGAAATCTTAGCTCAGGTTTGTACACATTGTTCCATGCTCAGTATATTGAAAGTAATGGTTGCCTAGATCACGACATACAGATACATATTGTCTTTAGGGATAATCTCATACAGACGTACAGAAATATTTTCCTTTGTACTCTAGCTTTTGTAATCAAATTCTTCATGCAAGCTTATGCAATTTTTTTTTCCAAGGATTAATTAGATGCGACATTATTCCGTTTTAAATCAGTATAATTTAAATTGGTTGATTTTTGTACAAGGTCCTGCGATATCACTGAAATGGATTGGCCGGAATACTGAGAAACTACAGATCGATTAGTCGATTATTACTGAAAAACTTTAAAGGGTACGTGAGCGCGACATGTAATCCATCAAACGATTCAAATTTATAGCCGAACTATCTAGCTAATTACCGCACGCGCGCATCGATGTTTGAAATGTACATACGTTACCCAGTAATAAGCTAAACAAGAGAAAGATGTTTTGATGTGTCCAAACAAGGTAGATGAAGAAAATTACACTCGTATATATACTTCCCAGCTACATGGAACGATACAGCTCATAAGTTACTGTTCTGTGTAACAGCCAACTTTGCCTAGCTATTGTCCATCCTCCAAGGACGTCATTGACTTAGGTCGATCAGATTGATTTAGGCAATCATATATATGTATATAGCAAGTTGCTTTTACTTATAGACCAAAGTGAACATATTAAGAATTAGCATGAATGTAAACACATGTATATGTATAATTAACCCTATATTTATATATAAAGGTTGGGCGGTGATCGATGGAAGCTATTAATGTATGGTGGTGACAGGTGAGGACTTTTGATTCTTTTCCCTATTTCGAAGGCTAATCACCTAACTGAAGAGAAATTACCCAATCCAACAAGTATAGGGCCTAAATATCTTGCAAATGAATGGTTTTACTTACACAATTGCAATTGCAGGGACGAAAGGATTATTATTGTTCATAGCAGGAGGGACAAAAAAACCAATAAAACGGAATTCGAAACCCTAGCCTTCTCTGAGACATGTGTATAACCAGTGAATAATTTCAAGTCCGCTGCAAAACTGCAGAAGTACAGATATATTTAGCAAAATTCAAACCCTACAACTTGCAAGCTAAGTCATCATCAATCAATGGCCAATTAGATGGTTGATATCGATCATTAGAATTCCCCCATATAAATAAGAATCAAAGTCATACATTGTCATATATTAAATGATATATAATTTCAAACAACCCTTCAGTTGCTCAAGAGGAATTTGGACAACATGCATGACTTGGTCTCTGTCGGGAATGCATTGGAAGGGAGCTGCAGTTCCGGCGCTTTAGTAATCCTCAGAATCAGAAGAAAAGCTAGCTACAAAAACAAAGTGTGTTTGCTGACATCTATTAATTGAGACCTTTTCAATTTTAATTAGAAAATGAGATCGACTATGTATTACGTCAATCCAAGTTGGATCGGCTTCGCTTGCTAAGGACAAATAGATAAGAATGTTGGCAGATAATATGTATACATAATTGTGTCCAATTCCCAGATAATCTAATTTAAATCCGCTGTTCTTATTTGTATTCATAGTATAGACTCTTGTACGGTTCATACAAAAGTGATGAAAGGATATGGAACAGTAAGAAAAGCGAATTCGGGAGTTGCATAAAAGACTACTGCACCAAGTTTTTAACTGCTGATCGAGTCGCTACTATTATACAGTTGGTGTTTTTCACAATTATCCTATGATTTAATCTTCTATAAGATCTGTGTAAAAGACAAAGAAGGAACCCTCGGCTTGGGTTTCGAAGCTTGCAGCGCAGCAACTCTCTAGCGTCCCATTGTCGAGCAGGGCACGCCTTCAACTTCGCTAGATGTGCAGTGCACTTGCATTCGGACATTGGCATTTGGCAGTGCTCATATATATATATATATATATATCAATTTTAGTCTGATATTTTGCTCACCGGCTGTAAGCTTAGTTGGTCGCTGTGGGAAGCAATTTTTTTCTCTAAACATAGAGGAATGGACGGATGTTCTTTTAGGGTCGACTCTAGGCAGCTGTAGGCTGTTGATAAAGCGACGTCTATGACATGCAACTAGGCTATGCAGACAAGCAGTGCAAACCTTAAATCGAGACGCGGAGGATTGACAAGTCCAAAGGTCGAAACACACAGTTCTATTGCACTCTTCTCTCAAGACTATTGTGGACTTGTGGTTATGGGGGCGGTAGAGAAGCGGCGTCTAGACCCTGTTATTTGGTAAAGGTTTCATGATTTAATGGTTGGAATTAGTTTATTTGCCTCGTCGTTCTTGATTTAGATCCAAAGATAGTAAGCACTGCATCAAATGACTACCTAAATATGACATGATATTTGCCTATTTGGATTGCTCCAACTAAAATGTCAACCTTAGGCTACGGATGTACAGTACTAATTAGCTCTAACAATGAGTTGACTTTTAAGCTTAAGTTCAATGAGCATCCTTCTCAATTGGCATCCTCTTTGACAAGACATCCTGATAATGAGTTATTATTTTTGTGCTAAGGTCCTCAGATATCTCTTGAGAATTAGAATATATGGGAGCAGGTGAGCTATACATCATAGAGTGAATGTATCTCAAATTCTCCATGCAGTATGCCCCAGCAACTCAACCATTTACAACTAATATATATCTTAGAGAAGGATTAGACCTAGGGTATCAAAACTTCAAGCCAATGTAGTTACAGAATTCCAGTTCTATAAATTATGATATCTCCCTTTGCCTTCGAAGCTCCATCGTGTAAGATCAGTATTGAGCTACGTTATAAGCCTATAAACTTATCAACTGTTATGCATTGACTAGTACCAATTCCAAACCCATCAATAATGCATAGTACTTTAATCCTTTTATCACCTCCATATGAGAGGGAGGATAACTACTGACCATACGAGCTGGCTGTTGAAAAATAGCTGAATAATTGAAGCACAAAACACATCAAACAGATCACATATGCTTGGGACATGCACACCACCAATGAAACTCCCCCGGGAGGTAAGCTTCCAAGTAATCAAACACATAAACTAGGGGCTTATGACAAATAATTGAACGCATTTCGCTGCTAGAATTGTTGAACATTCAACCAAATTATCCATGCCAAAATACCAAATCATAGGGATAAGACACTGATCTGTACAAAGCAGGCATTTTATATTCACAAACCACAAATGCAAGGATCGAGGATTTCAAAATAAGCAACTTTAATCGTGCTCAAGTGGATCAGCCAACCCATTTCGTATAATAGTTGAAAGAATATTCAATTCCCACACTTAAATGAAGAACTTCACAATATAGCAAATCTACCCTGCAGACTTTACTTCAAGTCTACAACGAAGTTGAACAGTCCTCAGTTCATGTGTTTCTGTAAGGCGATAAATACCTTTCACTACTAGTTTTTCATTTGGTCTATACCACTAATGGGATCATAATCAGGACTAGGCATAACCAACTCTAAAATAGGTGTATCCTAATATGCATATTCTAAGTGCTGCTAGCCCCCCTTCTTTGAACTGGTTTGTAAAGCACAACAGTAACAAACTTTGAACGAAAGCGATGAGTAAACCCAAGTGCGACAACAGACCGGGGGCTCTCCCGATTCTCAATGTAAAGATGGTTGAGGGTCACATTTGGTGGCGAGGGAAGAGTGCCAGCAGTGTCTCTGCTAGCTGGATAACTAAGTAAGGTCTGTTGCAGGTGTGGAGGGACAATTGGTGGATCCCGTGACTCGTCTTCATTAGCCGGATACATATTATTGTAACTTGAATCAGGTGATTTTATAACTTCAAATCCGGCAACAGTTGCTTCATCCTGCACAGAAAATTTGTGTTAGGACCCATTTGATGGTAGATAACAAAAACCATGAAGGTTCCAAGGGCTTACATAATCTTCATCATATGAATTGTTCATGTTGAAACAGGAAACTAGCAGAACAATATCATCAACTGAAGAAGATTATAGCACTGATGAACCTGAAAGACCAGTGGTTATCCACGGTCAGCATACAGCATCAACATTATTTTGCATACAAAAAAGTAGACTTCCATACTGATGTAAACTACATTAAATTTAACCAAGAAGCTACCCAAAAAGCTCAACTATACACGTATTTTAAGGAAATCCTTATCAGAAGAAGTTTCCTAATTAAGTGGTCACTACTATTGGGCTCTCTATTCTTTTACATACAAGTCGCATTATTGAAAGAGATTGGATTTGAATCCGAGACCCCAGATATAGGGTTAAATGCTTTTGACCAGTAAAAGTTGAACTCCCCATAAACAAATGCCAACCTTGAGATTGATCAATCATTTCAGCATTACTCTTCCTAAAAGAAAGTATTAATCTTTCAACTATCTTTACCTTATTTGAGGATCAGCACAACATGTGTCCCATGGACATCATAAAAGCAGAAGATAATTTCTCCACAGTACTACTATGGCCAAATTCTTTCCCGTTCTAAGATCCTAGAAATGAAAAGGAAAAAAGCTGAAAACCACTAACATTATAGAGATGACACCAAGAAGCCTCCATTGCATGTTAGAATTAATGAGGATTGACCAAATGAACAGAAAGTGTTTAGGAGCTTTCCAAGCTTTTGGAGTGGTGAAGCACCCGCGGTCCGACTTCCATTTGTTGATCCAACTCAGCCAATACACATCATACAGTTCCTCACTTGGTGTCTTTTTACTTTACGCATTATGAAAACTTAGAATAGGTGATAAATAGTAGCTACATTATAATGAGTTCATTTAAAAATATAGGCATATTGAAAGGTGGTTTACAATCCATGAGGCAAGAACTAAGACTTTTAGGAATTTTATACCACAACTCAAGTATAATAACAGGCCTCAGTATAATGATGAGCAGGATGCTCTTTTTTTACTCTTAGTACATAGAGACAATAACTAGAACATCAAAGAAATAACGGCACAGAATAAATCAACAGATACCCAAGAATCCAAGATAACAAAATCAGAACAAATAATAGCGGAAATGAAAAGATCCCACTAACACAAAACTTATTTTTCTTGCTTACCATTTGGCACAGTTTGGTCTTCGCAAAAAGAATAAAAAAAAAAACATCAATAACAGACAAGAACGTAAAAACCCATACGCATCTGGGTCAAAGTTATTTTGGAGCAGGGAGTTTGAAAAATCAAGGTCTTAGCGCGATCGCCTTTCGACCGATCACTATTAAGACAAGCATCAGATCACATCTTTATAAACACAAGTTTATGATTTGTGCCAAAATTTTATCAACAGTGAAGGCATAGGTAGTTACATTTTAACCAATAGCATAAAAAAAATTCAAAAATATAATGGCTTTAGGTATAGGGTCTGCTTAACAAGAGATGGGTGAAAAGCTGCTAACTACAGACTGATTTGTGTTTGACTTGTCTATTTCAGACACATCAAATATAAAAATTAGGATGACCATTAAAAATATTTGCAAATGAACCTTCTCAATCACACCTATTGTCTACTTAGGTAAAACAAGCTCAGCAAGAGGCAAATTACGCCCCAACAAACTACCTTTTCTGAAGATGGATAGGCTGATGACAACCTTGTTGCAGACTTTCTAAGTATCAACAGTAATTACAATTTGAAAGTTGAGCAAATGTAATCCAAGAAAAGCCCATAACAAAGAGAAGTCAACCAATGCATGCTCAAAGCATGGTGGAGCGGATAGGAAGAGAAAAAAAAAAGCAACAACAGCACGAGAAAAGGAAAGCAAATCTTAGAGGAAATCATTCCAAACTATAAGGGGATAATAATCTATATCCAAATCAGTATATGATTGCCAAACAAGGGCCCAGTAAAAGACCATGATTACCACACTTAACACAATACTTATGTTTAACATAACCATAACCATTGCCATCCTCTAAAAGATTCCAATTGGTGCAGTCAATGACTAGAAACATCAGGAGTAGAGAACCTTATCTAATCATTACTAAAAGTGCTGCTACTGAAGTGGATAGTACAAAACTGAGACCTCATTACATAACCACCATTGGTCTTCCACCAGTTGTGCAGCTTTGGACCCAACTAATACAACCTCAATGGAAATTGTATAGAATAATAATCCGATCACGAATAGCCTCTGTGGCTTTACTAAAGAGTAATAAAGGTCTTAAGAAAGTAATTAAGTTTCATAATTTTGTCCAGGAATTGAGGCTGTTAGATGTCACCTTGTACCTATCTCCAGGTACAGTATACATGTTACCAATGACTTTTTCTGATGTAGAATTTCCTATCAAACAATAAATAAACACGACAGCCGACAGTAAAAACTTATTTTCTCTTTGGTCACATAATAAATTTAACATAAACCATCTTTAACTTCTAGTGTCACCTACATAAAAAGCAATCATTTATGTTTCTTGCATGCATAAACACATTAATGCCCGGTAGGCATTGCCTCGATGTTAATGTTAATCATCACAACTTCGTGTACATGTTAGTCCAGAGAATTTTTGATTTGGCATTCAGGTGGCTTCAGTACAATAAGAAATCTCTTATCTGGCTTATTGAAAGGATTACTAATGGTGCTAAGAACGACTTCAGTTCAACAAAGCGTTTCTTTCTCTGAAGAACGGACAACTGGCTGACCGTTTGTGTCATAGAGAGGAAATTAGGGAGTAGAATATAATACAAGCCTGTGGACAAAATGACAGAATAATTCTAAGAAAAGTAGGACGTCGGACAAACTCAGAAACACTACATAGAAAATTTCTCAAGTTTCACCATATGAAACAAAAATGTCGACAAGGATATCCAGATAGAATGGTCATATTAGAGCATGACCAATACCGTGCAATGATCCATTAGTAGCGAGGATAGCATATGGCATCTTTCCATCTTTAAGTGCAGTACTACATTCAATTTATTACTATTTGGTTTTCCTACTCAAAATTTTTGATTCGGATCATTTGCAACAGAGATGTATACATAGTAAGTTCATAATCAAGAAGCATCCTATATGAATTTGGCGTTTTGGGAAAACCTAGATACTCAATTTTCAAATTTCAGAAAACACAATGCAAACCCTTTAACAAATTTAGAATTGGACTTACATGTAGAATTCCGACAAACACAGAAAAAGCATGCGAGCATACTCAGCATAAAAAACTTCTATAATACAAATCCCATTGGATAGGATTCTAGCAAGCTAAACCTCAACTTGACATATCCAAGAAAAGATACTCCATTAAACGATGTGGCCAGTACTAATACAGGGGAAAGTTGAAAGTATTAGTTACTCAAAAGTACATCTGATGCAAGAATTTGCTTTCTTAAAAATAGATCAGCCATACACTCGAGCTTACATTTTAAGGAATACACTTACCAGGTGACTGAGGCTCAAACCCATCAGTTACCAATAAAGGATTTCTTAGTACCCACCTTACGCTTTAAACCAACTTGCACAATTAACACTTTAAGTATAGTTACCCAATGGTTGCCTGAAAAAAATCAAGGAACATGTACCAAAGAAACTAAACTACCGAAAAATCTCAGCAGACTTCAATGTAGTCCCATTTAAGAAGACCACGAGGGGATTTCAGGGAAAAGGAAAGGAAAAAACTACAGACTTTCCTTGAAACAAAGTGGACACTGATACTTCAATACATGGACAAAATGGCTTAAGGTCCGGATATGTCGGGGTTCAATCCGTGCTAATGTAACCAAATGAAATCATTGTGGGATTGATTCCACTGGATATTATGCACATTCTGTCATGGCTTCCTAGAATCTCTAAGAAAATTGTCTATAGATTGTTAATTTTCCTAGTCAAAAATATATCTGATTCAATGCTTCCATATGGTAGTCATGGGAGTACCTTTCAATTTGTGCTTCTTCTTTTTTCCTGTTCTGTTTTTGGGAATTTCAAACACATTAACTAGTACTTGATAATATTATAAGTACTGAATCTTTCATTAACTAATGTGGGATCAATGATATTGTGAGAATAACCCATGTACAATAATTCATGAGGGAGGGTAATTAACCAAAACTTTTGATGTATGCAAGGTCATATATAATGACCTGACAACACAGCCAGATGCAAGATATAAGGTTCAACTCTTCATGTCCAAGAGTCTATGACTAAAATCAACATAAAACTGTCAAATAAGGTTTTAGTGAGGGCCCCAATAATGGGACATAGCACAAATCAAGTCTTCAGTATTTATAATAACCACATATCTTCCTCTAAAATTTTCCAAAAAGGCTATAATTGCAGCTTTTGATGCCACAGCTAGTATCGTCAATTAAAACTCAGTATATCATAATGCATATAGTATGGTCAATCGCAAAATCTCGTATGTAGGCAATGAAAAGGATACTTTATTTTGTAACGGAGAGGCATTTGGAGTTTTGAATGTATATAGGAGTGAAAGTCACATGACATGGTTTCCGTGGGAATGGGTAAAGCAAAGGAGAAAAAATCTTAGCCCTAGCAAGGATCTCTAAAGGCCTTACCTTCTGCTTCGGTCTGTTAATTCCACAGGAACAATGAGGAAAGAGTGATATTTGTGAATATTGTTGGGGAAACAGCTATCGATAACCTAATTCATCAATTATGCAGATTGTCACCTCTTCATAGTACACCCCTTGCAAGATTGTGCACCAATATAACTAAATAGGACTGAAGCAGTAGCTCCATATATTTTTAGAAGTGTGATACGACAATACGACATTAATAGGACTTAAATATGACCATTTCTGTTATATGATTTACGTTGCTTCTGACAAGGTGGCTTGCAGGGTTGCATTGTTTCAGTCCTATTTTCTACAATGCAATCTACCTAACTAACTCAATTCTGCAAACCACATAACCCAAGTAACGTAAATATGACTGAACCATGACTCGAATAGGACATAGTTTTAGAAATGATTATTTCCTATCCAAACAAAATCAAAATGATAACCGACATTTATCTGCATAAGCAATTGCCTAAATTGACAGATAATTGCGACACAAATCCGTACGCTCATAACACATTCGAATTAAATCCTAGAATCTAGGATAAAATTAAATACTAGACTCCCACTGCAAATCCTCTTAACTCACTTAGAACTGTAATAACATCTTTGAACCGACACAATTCAGAGTACAACATGCAATCAACGAACCACACAATGCACACAACCAAAAACTAAACTAACCTAACCATCCTAAAAAAAAAAAAAAAACTCTACCACTAAAACATGTCTGCCATGCAATTACAGACGACATTAATCAATTCAAAGCCCATCATCAAAAGCGAAAATTTCGAACATCCAAAACAAAAACAAAAACAAAACAAAAAAAACATCCTCCAGCATACATTTTAAACAACAAGACTAACCTGACTGGCTCTTATCTCCACAACCTCACCACCAACCAAACAGCTTCTCAGCTCCAACCCCTCCACTGCTCATCTGAAAGAAAACAACCAAAACCCAAAACAGAATCAAGAGTCACACAAACAAAAGAAACCAATTTGAAGCAAAACCCGGATTGGGAATAGGCTCAAAGGAATCGAATTGGAATCCCATAATGGGATTGAAGAGCTGGTTTTACCTGGGCATTGGAAATATTCGACAAAAAAAAAGGTGGAAAGGGGAGACTGGGTGGAGACGGTTACGGAAAATCCAGGGAGAAAGGGAGTGATGTTTTGTTATGGGAAAATCCGCCACACCAGGCTGGTTCGCATAAGCAAACAACACAACTATATTTTCAAACACTCAAACAGCAAGCAGAAATGCCACGAAAAAATAAACTATTGCTTGTTTTTCAGCAACACCGGTCAAATTGGTGAGATTCCCATTAAGCCCAACTATAAATATAAATTTATAATACTATTTTCTTTCGTAGACCAGGTTTTTCGTTTGACTTAAAATTGAGTTTAATAAATGCAAGGCAAAACAGGTCATTATAATTATTTTATTAAAAAAGAAAATAAATATTACAGCGGCGCGTCTCTAAGACGGCTAAAATCAAAACAAATCTAAATGAAGAGTCATATTGACTTAGATAGGAACTCAGTTCCACCAACCGAGGGCCGGCGTCTATTAAAAATGCCCAATAGAGGCTATGGCATTAGTTAAAATTTGCTTTTTTGAAGACATTTGTAAATTTTATGTTTTCGAAGAAGCTGAGAAGAGAACTAATATCTCAAACCATCGACTTTAACTTGCAAGGATAAAGCAGTTCCCTTTACACAGTTGATAATGAGAGCATAGTCTCCTTCCACTTCTAAGAGTCATCGATTGGAGCTAACAACAGTAAGGAGACCCTCTCTAAAAGCAAATGCACCCATTTTGGGGGGTTGAACTAATTCTAAACCCGGATTAATATACTATTCATCTAAATCAGTCCTTAGTCATATGTTCATCAATACACCAACGAGGCCAATATGCGGATCAATTACTATTGAAATCTTTGATCTACGGCCCATATTAAAGATATATTAGAATGTTGGCACATAGGGAGTGTGGGACCAAGTTGTTGATTGGCACATGGGGCGTGTGGGTCCAAGTTGCTGATTTGCACATAGTGTGAGTGCACGTTGCTGATTTACTTAGCACACTAAGTTGGTCCCGCGTCTCTGTAGGTCCAGACCAAGACATGGGTTAAGAATTACCCCAGCTCTTAGTCGGGTCAAGTGGGACCTACTGATTACCCCAACTAATTTTGCACGGTGGATCATGGTTTTGGTCCTAAAATTACTCAAACCCATGTTTTTAGTCCATTGGTGGATATGCTCTAAGGGCAATGCATTCAGCTTCAGAAACAAAGGTAGAGAGGATCTTCTTGACACCAGAGACGATGAGATGACCAGAAGAATTCCTCAACACATTACCAGCAGCAAAAGAAGAATTAGTGATTAATACAATAAAATTAAGCTTGATCCAATTCAGAGCAAAGGGCATCATCCACTTAAAAGAGTTCAATTTTTTAAGAAAAGTGGATTTGTGCTTCTTATTTGCACTTCATTAGGCAAATCTAAGAGAGGCGACGACATGAACAACTGAAGAAGGGGAGGCTTGCGCATCTCGGTTGACTACATTTTTTTGAGTCCTCCAAATCTGACAGCAGATTAGAAGATAGTCTTCAACCATATGTTTTATTTAGCTTTTGTAATACTTTTGTCTCTAGCTAGCTATTTGTCTTTTTTTTATTATTATTATTTGATAAACTACTCAAATGTTACACACTACAACATTGGAAATCTTAGGTGACGAAAATTTTTCGTCACCTAAGAGAGATTTTCGTCACCTAAGAACTTAGGTGACGAAAATTTTGTCGCCTAAGTTTCGTCGTCTAAAGTTTGTGGTCTAAGTAAGTAGGCGACGAAAATCTAAGAATTTCTTCGCCTAAGATATTACTTAGACGACGAAAAAATTTCGTCGTCTAACAACAATGGTGACGAAAAAAATTCTTAGAGGACGATATTTTTCGTCGGCTGTTTATTTACTTAGGCCACTAAATATTTTATTTCGTCGCCTAAGAGTATTACTTAGGCTACGAAATATTTTATTTCGTCGCCTAAGAGAATTACTTAGGCCACGAAAATTTTATTTCGTGGCCTAAGTAATAATTTTAGGCGACGAACTCCTCTTTTTTCGTCTCATAAGTATGGATCTTAGTCCACGAAATAATTTTTAATCGTCGCCTAAGTATATCACTTAGGAGAGGAAGATGTATTCTTCGTCGCCTAAGTATTAATTTTTAAAATAAAAAAAAATTCAAAAATTGAATATTCATACAAATTAAAAAAATTATTCATTAAATACTTAATATTAATAAATTTTTTCATACAAATTAAATAAAAATATGTAACACTTACTAATAAACGGAACAACAATATCGTAAAGGCAGCTCACCCTAACTGGAGCCCTGCAGCCATCAAGTGTGCTCTGATGACCACAGCCTACTCAAACTACAAAGTGGAGAAACTATCAAAGATGTTTCTACTGGAAGTGCTGCGACACCTTTCGATTATGGTGCTGGGCATGTGAATCCAGTGGCAGCTCTTGACCCTGGCCTTGTCTATGATCTTGCTGTAGATGACTACCTCAGTTTCCTCTGTGTCTTGAATTATACTGCTTCTCAGATCAAGCAAACCACTAAGAAGGACTTCACGTGTGACTCAAGCAAGAAATACAGCCTCGGAGAATTGAACTACCCAACCTTTTCACTTGCTCTAGATACATCTTCAGGCGTGGGAGTTGGTACTGGTGAATCAAGCACTCTAAAGTACACAAGGACTCTGACCAATGTGGGTGCCCCGGCGACATACAAAGGTCTCAATGTCTTCACTGGCCCCTGCAGTGAAGATATCCATAGAACCGGAATCACTAACTTTCAGTGATTCGTATGAGAAAAAGACATACACTGTGACTTTTGTTGCTAGCTCTTTGCCATCCGGTACATCCAGCTTTGGTCATTTGGAATGGTCTGATGGGAAACACATAGTAGGTAGCGCTATTGCTTACACATGGGTATAAATTAACATTCAAGATACTGATCCAACTCCAGATCAGCTATTTCAAGGTTCCTTAACAACCCAACATCAAAAAATGAAATACAAAACCAATAAGCATGAGAACTGTGCACTGAACAAGAATGAACCACATTGATTGGTTTATGCATCCTTCCCCATCCATATTTAAGGTCGATGTGCACTGCCACAGTTATCATTCGCTATACTTGGTCACACAGTTGAACAATGAACTCTGATACCTTCTATTAAATCTTGTAGATTTGAATATCCCACTTAAGAATACATTGCACTTATTCTCATCAGACAATAGTTTAAATACTGCACAATAATATAAAAGTAAAGCTTGCTCGCAAGTGTATTCAGTGCCACAATGTATTTGGTGTTGTAAAGCACACGAGTTCCACTATATAGGTGTTTTATGAAAATAACAATCAACAAGTTCCAGTATGAAAAGCATTACCTGACTGTTTATATTATATAACTGAACTTTGGTCATTGTACGCTTTCTCTTTGGCTGCCCAAGGAAGATGCAGGTGAGAGCAGAGTCACAAAGAAAAGATGTTTCCAAAAAGCGCAAAGCTGCGGAAGCAACACGACAACAGACAACAACAATTACAATATTTAGATCCCATCCAGTCTTGATATATACTTGAATTTTCAAAATGGAAATGCAGGAGGTAAAATGTACAGTCTGAAGTTGCAAGCACAGAAAATGAGTTTGATGCAATCTGACATTACTATATAGAAACGGAGAGTAAAAACTCTTAGCAATAACTGACCTCCTCCTTTCCAACCTGCACAATTTGCTCCTCAAATCAGTGAATGATACCTTCAGTTTATTAGAACTGATAGGCCAAATAGAGGAGATATGGGCCTTATGATCAGATTGGGAGAGAGAGATTCTGCGGGTTGGGAGAGAGAGAGGGAGAGGGAGATAGAAATGAAGAGCTCGCGCGAGAGGGAGGACTGTGAGGCTGGGGCAGGTTTGAGGCAGGACTGAGGTGGAGGACGAGGCGGCGGTCATGAGGTTGAGGACGAGGCGGCGGTCTGAGGCGGAGGATGGGGCGGCGGCCTGAGGCGAAGGATGGGGTGGCGGCCACGAGATGGGGACTGAGGCGGGGATCTAAGGCGGAAGAGGGAGGAAGAGCGGAAGAGGTTTGAGCTTCTGTGAATTAGGGATTGATATATGTTAATAACTTAGGCGACGAACTCATCACTTTCGTCTCCTAAGCCAATCACCTAGACCACGAAAATTTAAATTTCGTCGCCTAAGATAATTTCGAATTTTGGCCAAATTTTTTGGCAGAATTTTAAGCCGCCAGTAGATTATCTAAAAAATATATATATATATATATATATATATATATATATTTTTACTTAGACGACGAAAAATACTTATTCGTGGCCTAAGTTCTTACTTAGACGACGAACTAATAAGTATTACGTATCTTTAGATGACCTTGTTTGGTCGACTCTTCCAAACATTAAACTCTCATATAGATGAGACGTAATTATCCATGTAAAAATTTAAAAACTTTTACCTCCCGATACTATGGCTCCCCATAGAGAGACATAAGTTTAAATAAAGTTGAGTGAATTTACTTAGGCGACGAAATAATACTTTCCTCGCCTAAGATTTACTTAGGCGACGAAAAAATGGTTTCCTCGTCTAAGTGTAAATCTTAGGCGACGAAAATAGAGTTTCGTCGTCTTAGAAAATAACTCTAACGACAAATTTTTTGTCAACGTCTTTGTGTTTTCTTAGGCGACAAAAATTCACTTTCCTCGCCTAAGTTAAATACTTAGGCGACGAAAAATAATTTTTTCTTCACCTAAGTAAAGATCTTAGGCGACGAAAGTTTTTTTTCGTCACCTAAGTAAAAACCTTAGGCGACGAAATTTTTTTTCGTCACCTAAGAAAATACATAGACGACGAAATTAATTTTCGTCGTTAAAGTGTTCTCTTAGACGACGAAAATAATTATTCGTCGCCTAAGAATAGTCTTAGGAGACGAAATTTCTAGCTTAGAGGACGAAATGTTTTTCGTCTCCTAAGAACACTTAGGCGATGAAACTATTTATATTTCGTTGCCTAAAGTATTTTTCCTGGTAGTGACAATTAGTCTTTTGTGAGTCGACCTCACAACCTCCTACTTACAAAATGTTATTGGATAGCTAATTCCTTTTTTGCATTTATAAATTATTTGTTTCATGATTAAAAAAATAGGGAAAAAAAAACACATGCATTGTGCAGAGTTGTAAACTACTAAGAACATTTATGTAAGAAGAGGATTCGACTCGGATCCCAAATCCAGACCTGACCCAAATCCTGGGCCCAGGTCTAATCCCCTAAACCCCCAAATCTACTTAGTCCAAGTAACTCCACGAGATGACGACACCCTCCAGCTGCCACAATCTACCCAACCGACTCCGGCCCACGTCGCTCACGACTCGGATCCCAAGGCCAACCCAAGACACAGACCCGATCAGAAGACTTGATCGGGTCCATATTAGAACCCAGGACCACCGTTTAACCTTCTTCCAGCCTACACTCGCCTTCTTCAACCAGCCGCAAACCGAAACCAACCTTGTCCCACAACTCGCCTTCTTCCACCAGTGATTCACGAAAAAGAGTCACAAATCCGGATTAGATCAAAAGCACAAGTCAACCTTCTGCCCAAGGAAGAAGAACCATGCCTCACAAATGAGCAACGACAACGTCAACCCATCCCAAGAGAGTTAAAAGGTTAAAAGGTGTCGAATCAAAGAACCGATCCCCAAGACGATAGTGGTTTGGAGAGAAAAAAGAAAACGAGTTTCCAAATCAAGCTGCATCCAAAGTCCTAGCGTTGCGGTGGGAGGAAAGGAAGAGGGAAAAAAATCTCATACACAGTTAATAAGAAATAAAACAACTATTTCAATAATTAGAAACAAAAATGTAGTCGCACGAAAAGCTTTCCCTAGGGTTTTGCTAGGGTTTTTCTTCTCTTGCTCTTATTTAGCCCCATTTTACTCTCTCTCTCTCTCTCTCTCTCTCTCTCTCTCTCTCTCAAAGGAGTTCTTAGCGCATTTAACCGCAACATTGGTAAGCAACCAAAAGGTTAAGGTGGTGTTCGGTGGGGCTGCTAGCTACGCAGCCATATCAAAAATAACTTTACGTCGTTGGACGTTTTCTGTCTGAGAAGAAGAAGATGAGATCAGAACTTAAAGCTTTCATAAGCACGTTGTCCACGAAGTTGGACCTCAAGAGCTGCCTTCAGATAAGGGCACAAGGGGAACAGTTCATTTTGAAATTTACAAGGGAAGAAGATCGAAAGGAGGTATTGGAAGGGGAGTTGTGGTTTTTCAACTACACCCTCTTTACCATCGTGGCTTTTGATAGGCTATGTGATCCATCCAACGTTATGATTCTTACCTTCCCAGTTTGGATCGAGACTTTTGGTCTGTCGTCGGCCTTGATGACAAATGCCGCAGTGGAGATCGATGATTACAGAAACGATGGGTCATATCGAGGAGTTCGATGAGGTAGGAATTCGGCGAGGTACTAGGATAACTAATTGCGAGACATTCACCGAATCTCAAATCTAATTAAACAAGTTTTTCCTTCCACAACCTATGAGTTTGAATCTCGACGGTTTTGACAACTCTAGCGTTCAGGTTCGATAAAACCTTTGGATTTTATAAGATTTGGGGTTTACTCGAACACCGAGCTGCCAACACTGTGGTGGTCCTCCGGATTTGGGCTCAGCACAGGTTCTCCAATAGGATGGGGTGCCAGCGATTCCAAACCTTAACCCTAATCTCATGGCAGTAGGTTTTTGTGGCTTCTCGGTGCTTCAATCAAGGTGTCACCCTACGCCCCATAATTGAACCATAACCCTAACTTGGGTTTAGGGTTTGATTTTGGTGGAGGGGTAGGCTCGACATCGTTGAGCGACCCGTTTATTATGAATTATCCCAGCTTCACTTGCTCTCTTCCAAGTGTTTCTACAACAGACTTGGATGCACAAAACAGTACACTACTGGAAACAAGGATTGAGGCGACGAAGATTGGAAAGGGAAAATCAAAATTCGTCGCCTCAACACATTGAGGCGACCAATATTGACTTGGTCGATTCAGAAAATGAGAGCGACGACTTTTGATGCATCGTCGTCGCTCACTTCTTATTGAAGCGACGAATATTGATTGTTGTCGCCTCCCAATATTGTTTTGTAAACTGTAGCGACGAAAATGGATTCTTCGTCACCGACTCGAAATGTAAGCGACGAAGTTGGTAACCTTTGTCAATATTCGTCGCTGAGATATGAAACTAAGCGACCAGTTTTAAAGGTCGTCGCACCATAATAAACGAAGCGACGGATTTTGTACAATCTTCGTCGCTTCAACTTTTGAAATCTGCTATAAAGCCCTCAGCTTAGACAAAACACAGAAGGTCGAAAAAATTCTGTAAAACACTGTAGCAACTGCGAAAAATCTCCAAAACTACTGATTTCGTCAATTTCGGGGTCCGGAAGCTTGGGTGTTCTCTTCCAATTGCTTTGTAGGTTAGTATAATCTATCGTCTTCATTGGAATCACCATATTTTGGTTTGATTGGTTGAATTTAGTGTTTGATTTCTTGAGTTGGATTTGGTTTATAATGTGCTTTGTGTTGTTTTTAGTGTTGGGTGTTTGAATATATGCTGGAGTTGGTGTTGATTTTGGTGAAATTGAGATTATGTTAGTTAATTTGTGAAATTGTTATATTTAGTGAAATTGAATTTTAGAGAAATTGGGTGAAATGGGGAAATTTAGTGAAATTGGGAAAGTTAATGAAATTGAATTTCACCTTAATTTAGTGAAACCGTAAAATTTAGTTAAATCCAAATATAGTGAAAATTAAATTTTGTGAAAGAGTGAAATGTAGTGAAATTAGAATTTTACGATGTAATTTGTTTGTGTTGTGTGTGGATTGTGGTAGTTAGGGTTTCTGAAACATGCGAGTGGCTTAGTGAGGGAGTGTGGTGCCGTGTGTAAATTTATTGTTTTGTATTATATATAATTGTGGTGTTTATCAGCTTAGAACTCCCGTTTGAGAATCAACAACGCATCTAGTTGATCGACATAGGTTGTTAATTCTCGAATTGTCCCATTTTTGGACACTTTAGGCGAACACGAGTTTGTGATCCTTTTGTTATTCATGTGGTTTTTGTTATTCATGTGGTTTAAGTTTACGTTTTGGGATATAGTTTCGACATTGTCTCTCTACAATGTTCCTCGAGTGCAAATTAGGTTGTTTAGATTTTTGTGCACTTGAGGAACTGTAGGGAGATGCTGCCGAAATTTCCCAAAACTGTAGCTGAAACCACATGAATAACAAAAAGATCAACAAACTCGTGTTCGCCTGAAGGGGATAGGACCCAACCCGGAGGCATAAGGAGAAGAAGTGTTAGGACAAGTTTTGATTGTATCATAAATGTTGTGTGCTAACCTTATCCATATTGTCTGTTTATGTTATGACAGGAAACATGGATGATGTGCCCGACAAATCTTGGATGAATCTTCACTTTACACACCCTGATTACAGCACAAACATAGTTAACTTCATCAATTTTATTTCCGCTTGCACTGCTGGAATCGAATTTCTCCCTTGTCCGTGCGCAGTTTGCAGAAATGGTCCTTATTATAAGAGACTGATAGAGATTTATCATCACTGCTTGCACCATGGTTTGGATCCGACTTACACAGTTTGGCACCTACACGGGGAAGTTTCTGATCAACCGGCAATGATCAGTAAACGGAGACAGTGGCTTCAAGACAGAGCCCAGGCTTCCAGTGTTGTCGGTCCTTCAGTGATCCCGCCTGTGGAGATTATACAAGATGTATTTCCATACTATCCTAGATACCATGCAGATGCACCGCATAATGTCGTTGAAGAAAACGCTGAAGTTCAGTTCAATGACATGGTAGATGATGATTACGCTAAGTATGAAAGGCTTCTGAAAGAGTCTCAAACCCCATTGTATGAAGGGAGTGAAGAAACTGTATTAAGTGCCACATTACATGCAATGGAAATTAAAGTTGAAAACGGATGGTCGGATACGAGTATTGATAAATTATGTACATGGGTGCATAAGTTTTTTAAAGTCAATCATTTTCCTGTGAGTTATTCGAGAATTAAAAAAATCATCAAGGATATTTCCCTTGGATATGAAAAAATTCATGTTTGTGAGTTCAACTGTTACCTATTCAGGGGGGCTGCAAATAAAACTCGTAGGACTTGTCCAATATGTGGTGCTCAAAGATATAAGCCAGATACGGATGACCTTCCAAAAAAGATAATATGGTATTTCCCTATCACTCCAAGGTTGAAACGCCTATTTATGTCCCCACACACAGCAAAGCATATGCGATGGCATAAGGAGAGGCGAGTAGATGAAAGTACTCTCCGGCACCCATCTGATGGAGAATCATGGCAACATTTTAACAGGACATTTCCAGGTTTCAACGACAGTAAGGGAAGAAATGTGCGGCTTGGAGTGGCAACTGATGGTTTCAGTCCATTTGGAACAATGACAACCCAACATAGTACGTGGCCCGTGGTTGTGATGCCATACAATCTACCCCCTAATATGTGTATGAGGAAGGAATATAATATGCTGGCCGTGTTGATTCCTGGTCCCAAATCTCCAGGAAAGTGCCTTAGTGTACTCATTCGTCCATTGATCGACGAACTCAAAGATTTGTGGGAAAATGGAGTCGCTACTTTTGACAGAGAGGACAATGATGTATTCATGATGAAGGTAGCGCTGATGTGTACGATAAGCGACTTTCCTGGTTTAGGGATGCTTGCAGGCTCAACAGTGAAAGGGTACAAGGCATGTCCAATTTGTCTAGATGAGCTGACGGCGGAGCATATGTGTGGGAGAATTGTTTATGAAGGGCATCGGAAATGGCTGGACGAGAATTCACCCATGCGATCCAGTTTGGCATTTAACGGGAAGCCAGAGTGGAGAGAAAGACCAGCTCATAAGGACGGGGATGAAATTTTGGAGGAAATTAGGTCACACAATTACGCCACTCTTAGCCAGCATCCAGATTTTCATGTCCCTTACTCAGCCCACAACAGACAATGTTGGACCCACGAGAGCGTATTTTGGATGCTTCCCTATTGGTCGTCGTTATTACACAGGTACTGTTTAGATGTCATGCACATTGAAAAGAACGTGGGTGACAATATCCTGGCCACCATTCTTTCAATTGAAGGGAAGACCAAGGATGGTCCAAGGGCTCGCGAAGCTTTGCAGAAGAGGAGAATACGCAAAAGTCAGTGGTGTTCGGAAGCTCAAAAGAGGACGGGAAAAGTTCCTCATGCACCCTTTTTAGTTGAAGAGGATCGTCTTGAAGAAGTATTCGAATGGTTTCGCGGTGTTAGGTATCCACTTGACTATGCGGGAAGTTTGAGAAATAAGGTGAAACTATCCGAGAAAAAGTTCTATGGATTGAAGACGCATGATTGCCATGTCCTGCGACAACGTCTTCTTCCAGTGGTTATCCGAGGATTTTTACCGAATAACGTCGTGAAGCCATTGATAGCATTGTCTAATTGGTTTCGAAAATTATGTGCCAGGGAGTTGAAGAAGACAGATGTCCAACAGATGAAAGATGACATTGTGATCATTCTCTGCAATTTGGAGTTGATTTTTCCTCCACATTTCTTCACCTCTATGGTTCATCTCATGGTTCACCTTCCCGAACAAGTTCTGCTTACAGGCCCAGTACATTTTACATGGATGTATCCGACGGAAAGGTATATGCAGTAACCAAAAATGTTGTAATTTTTGTTCAAACTAAATTTACACTAACTTTATAACTTGCACTAAGCATATTCATCATTTTACAGGCAATTAGGTGACTATAAACAGTCAATGAGTAATACACGTTACTCGGAGGGGAGTATTGCAGAAAGGTACATATCATGGGAGTCGGTGACGTACTGTAAGTCGTATCTGCAATTGGAAGAACACGAAGAGCCCAATCCCCCAATATGGAATATTAGTTCTGTTTCTCAGTTAGTTCAACCGTGTATTATGGATACCACCGGAAATATCAGGTTAACAGCGGAGCAAACGGCGGAGGCTCACTGGCAAATTTTGACGGATACAGAAGAAGCTCAATATTACATGGACGCTCATTTACAGCTGTACACGGCGAAATATGGTGACGATTACGACCCGCGCCATCGAAGGAGGAGTTTCCATCCATGGTTCTTAAGATTTGTACGAAAACTAAATATATGGTTCTTAAAATTTGTACGAAAACTGAATAGTATAGAACTGACACTTTCTTTTTTTCAGGCCAAGAGAATATATGATGCTCAGGACCCTAATTTTAACAGGGCAATATGGTCATTGGCTCGAGGTCCGCAATTCACTCGGATTTATAAGGCGTGCTACGTGAACGGTGTCAAGTATGTCTCGTTCGATAGAGATCAAAGGCTCGTGACTCAAAATAGCGGGGTGATGTTAAGCACGAAGCTTGGAAACCTGTCTCAACACTTCTACGGCCATCTTGACTATGTAGTCGAGGTATGTTATCCAGACAATTTGTCGGTCGTATTGTTCAAAGTTATATGGCACAACACCACTGACGATCAGGAGGACGAAGAAATTGACACCGTCAAGGTAGATCATGGTATGATATCGGTGGATACTAACACTAGTTACTATGAGAGTTCACCATTTTATCTTGCTGTGAAGAGTAAACAAGTGTTCTACTTGGACGATCCTGCGGCGGGTGGTACTTGGAAGGTGGTGCAAGAAATGTCGCATCGAAATGTATACAGTGTCGAAGTACTTGCAACAGAAGACAACAAGCCTCCTTCAGGGAATCAAATCACAGAGCCTTACCAAGAGGACACACTAGGTTCAATACAATTTTACCATATTGATGCATCTACTCTCCAACTCGATTTAGAAGTACACGAACAGAATGAAGAATCAAACGGTGAGGAAGAGGAAGATGAAGATGAAGACGATGATGGCGGAGACGACGAAGAGGAAGACTACTAGTTAATTATGGTACATGGTGTAATATGATAATGATGATATATATTTATTGTTGTAATTTTGAACAAGATTTACAATATTGTAATTAAATAAAAACAAATGCATATAATCTCCACTAATCTGATAAGTTAAATTCAAGCGACGAATATTGGACAATATTAGTTGCCTAAACAATGAAGCGACCATTGTTGTAGAACTTCGTCGTTTCAGATAATTGAAGCGACAAAGTTTTAGCTCACTAGGTAACCTAGTGAGGTCCAACTTCGTCGCTTCATGTGATCTAAAGCGACGAAGTTTTAACCTACTAGGTAATCTAGTGAGCTGAAACTTCGTCGCTTCATATACTTGAAGTGACGATGTCTTACTTTCGTCGCCAACATATATATGAAGCGACGAGTGTTGGATATTTTCGTCGCTTGATTATGAGTGCGACGACTTTTGTCTATTTTCGTCGCTTCGGAGCTGATTAAAGCAACCGGGACTTTGCTCCTCCTCAGTAGCGCCAAATTCCCCCAAATTTCCCCCAAATTCCAAATTCTCCTTCTTCCCCCCAAATCCCAAATTCTGAATTCTCCCCCTTCTTCTCTCTTGTCGCCAACAACCCGAAACCCGATTTTGTCTTCTTCTTCTTCCCCTTCTTCTTCTTCTTCATCTCTCTCAAACCCCTAAACCCTAAATACCCTAAACCCAAATCTCCAAGAATGGCACCCGGTTGTAGTGCCCAGGAGAGGAAGAAGGAGATGGAGGCCAGAAGAGAGAGAAGGGCGGCGGAAGTTGCCGCTGAAATGGCTGCGGCGGCGGCGCAGGCGACAGCGAAAGTGGCGGCTGAATCGGCCAGGACGGCGGCAGAGGCAGGGACGATGGTTCCCATCCCGTCTCTGGCCGAAACTGATCCTTCGGCGGGTGTGGGGGCCAGTGGAGGTGGCGCTGACTTAGGGAGCGGCGGCGGCAATGCCGGGAGCGGTGGCAGTGGTGGTGCCCCGGATGCTCCTCCCCTCAGCATTAGGACGAAGAGGGGTCCTCAGGAGCCGGGTGAGTGTTTAGAAATTTTCGTCGAAGTTGTAGTCTTTAAATGGTTTTAATTGTAAAGATGCATGCTTTGAGCTGAGAATTTGATTCCAGGAAAACCCAAGACGTATTATGTGACCTCTGTTTACCTTTGAATTTGATTTTGATGTGCCTTTGTCTTGTCATGTAAGGTTAATTCCCTCAAAATAAATTGCAAGAGTTTTCTTGCCATTGATCTCCTAATCCTGTTTGCTGCCTTCTGATGCTTTGGTTGATTGGACAAATGAAATTGGTTTTTATGTGAGCTATGGTTAAATTGTTAAGGTCATGTCAGGTTAGTGGCCATGATAAATTACAGTTTCAGAAAGGCCTTAAAATCATATTTGTTAATGGTGATATAATCCGAAAATTTGGTCCAAAGTTTCTAAAATGTGATTTCTTTCTGTGGAGTCTGTTTTGGGATTTAACTGATGTGGGATTTGAAAGCTTGTAGTAGTTGTATAATTATATGATTAGTAGTGCAATGAATATGAGGACGGTTTTATATTTAATTTTGTGCAGAGAACACAAAAATTCAAGGGATTTGCTATTTGTTTTATTTTCTTTCTTTTAGGGTCAAACCAGAATACAGTGTTATAATGTGTGTTAACAATTGTTCGAGCTTCTAGTCTTAGTTGCTGCTGCTTTTGGTACGTCTTGTCCTGTAGCTGTTCATTATATATAATCTGAAAAACATAGATTACCATCTTCTTTTCTTTGGTCTTAGCTAGCAGGCTTTTTCTTTTTGGTTGATAAATCTTCTGATCTAGCATTTCCATTTGTTAGCTAGCTTTCGTCTGTTCTTAAATTTTAGTTTCGGGAAATGAAAGCTTGAATTGGATTTGTTGAGTAAGTAAGTGAAACTGAAAAGCAGAAATTTAAGGCTGTGTAATAGAAAATCAATCTAGCTATTAATTCTTGAGCTTATAGATAGCTGACCTTTACACCTTTCTTTGGTGCATCTAAGGCTGTGTAATATAAGTCGACCAACTTCAGTATCTTTTCCTTCACATCATTCTTTTCATGTATGTTACTATCTCCTAGAGTCAAGAATCGATCCATCCAAGCAAGCCAGTTATCGGCTGCCTCACTCATAGCGAAACTGTACAGCAGAAATTGTTTCTTCTATTGTTTTTACTTTTGGTTTCCGGTTTAGTTGACTATGCTTTCTGGTTTAGTTGTTAGTTCTTTAAGCTAATGACATATCATATATGCTTTTCGCAAAGTCGACATGATTTGCTTGCTTTTGATCTTAATTATGTCGTAACATACAAGCTCATGGTTATTTTGGCAGCCTAATATTATATTGCAACTAATTATGTAGTTTTTTACGATTCTAATCAGTTTCTTAAACTTCTAGTAGCATATAGTAACGATCGACTAATATCTAACATGCATGTATGTTAGTTTTTGACGATTCTTGTTCTTTATTTGAGCTTCTACTTTATATTTACAATAATGCTTCATGTCCTGTGTCCATGCTAGTGTTCTGCTTACAAGGGGTCAGACCCCTTTAGCTTGGTTTATATATGTTTTGCCAGTTTTGGTACATATGGCATATTAGTTTCTGTTATGTGGCAATACTATGGTTGCAATTGAAGAGTAATCAAATTCGTAAATGTTAGAAGCATTTATTCTGTAGAATTGTTAGGCGTCCAACATGAGGACCACGTGAGGTGGATAATTTCGGCCGTGTTACCACACAAACAGCCTTTGACCAGTAATAGTAGTAGTAATAGGCTAATAGCACATTGTTTGGAGTTGATATGTTGCTAATGAATCAATTAGACATTACTCTACAGTGAAAACGTATGTCACAAGTTCTATCTTACGTATACAGGACACCATATGTATATGTATACCATGTATAACAATCTCCATCTTAACCCTAAAAATGAAAACAGTTTCAGACATATGCTAATTGAACCAGATTTCATATATACTTGTATAAATCCTTCTCTTTGTATACTTTCCTTCTTATGAATGAAAAAGGGAACATTTTGCCCCAAAACTTCTATGTGTTTTATGAATTTCAAGAGGTGTTTTCCATATAGCATTGTCCTAAATGAAATTTTAATTTCTGGTATTTAGTTGATCGATGGTCCAGCTGCATTTGGGGAACATAGATACGTCTTGGTTACATTGTGATTATGGCAGCTGTTTTGTTTTCAACTCACTTTTTGCTTCTCTTCTGTTTAGTTTTAAAACAACATGCATCGATCTCTTTTAGAACTAATTAGCTCTTGATATATGGTACTGAGTTACTGATTCTGTTAGAACTTAGAAGAATGTAGAAGAATAGAGTAGAGGACGATGGCTTCAATCAATAAGTTCTGCTGTTAATCTTTGTTGAATGCCCCAAATGAAGTGATTGCATGATCCTTAGTTTTCTTATGCATATAATGCTCACATGCAACCAAGGAAAGGATCGAAATTTATGTTTCTCTGCTTCCTATTATTGAAGTTTCAAGCTATTTTAAGCTTGTAAGAGGTTGGAGAATGTTGAATATTTATAAGCTGCAGCTGCTGCAATTGCATAGAGAAGAAGGAATGAATTTACTTATTATAACTCAACTTGAAAGCAAATTAGAGAAAATGATCGAGAAACAAATTAAGTGGTTTTGGTTTTGATTAATTAATGAAACACAAACTTGGCGCTAGGCCTCTGAGATCGAACATGCATTTGTGATATTGGCAGCTTGGTTTGGTTGTTTTTATTTTTATGGATCCCTACGCGAGCGAGCTACACAATACACAATGCAATGCCCCTCTAATTAATTTCCAGCCACTTGAGGAATTTCATGTTTTGGCCAAAGGCATATACAGTATTTCTTTATTTCAGTATATAGTTCATTAATGGTATATGCTCACTCAATCATGCCATACTACTGTACTAGAATAATGCTTATGATAGACTGTAGGTTGAACAGAGAATTATTATAACAAATGTACGTAATATTCCAGTCAATGATTAATTGCAGACCAAGCTTATCTTAAGCAGCTATTATTTGTTACAATGCACTAACTTGCCTGCATTATCTTCAGATACCTTAGTTAAATTCTCATGTGTCTTTCTGTTTAATGCATGTGTTTTTTGTTGTTCTAATATGGCAGAGGTTGTTGATATGGCAACGGGTGAGAAGGTGCATGGACGTAACCCGGACAAGCCTGGCATCATCACCGGTACGAAGACCCTATATTTGGTGTCGCTGAACGGCGGGAAACCTCTGAAGGTTGACTACTCGGAACGGCACAGGGGTCCAGCTTTGTTGAAGTGGAGGACTTTGATGTCCCGAGACATCGGGAGCGCCATCCGGAGCAGAGTGCCCATGCTTGCGCCTTCATATGCTGAGCTGGCTGAGGAGCACCAAGACGCACTGACCACGTATCTGGAGGTAAAACAAAAGTTCATAATAATTTGAAATTCTATATCTTTCAGTCATATATATTGAAATATGTTATTTCTAATGATTTCTTTGGGATGTTTTTTACTAGATGTTCTACGACCTCCCTGCCACCGAGATAGGCATGTGGAGATACATCAACGAGACCACTGTCAAGATCTACAAGGACTGGAAGTACGACTGCCACACGCACTACGTCGAAGTGTCCAAGGCGACGCCTGCAGAGTTCATCCACCGACCCGAGCAGTGGGAGTACCTCAAAGTTCACTTTGAGGACGACGATTATAAGGTAACGGAAAGTAATTAAAGGTTTTTAAATTTCATATAATCGAGTTTGATTCTAATAGATCGTGCATATTTTTGCAGAAGATGTGTGCTCGGAACGCAGCAAACCGGAACAAAGCAAAGGAGAAGGGGTGTGCAGTCAACCACCACTCTGGCACGACTCCCTATAGCTACCGGGTCGTTGCGAATGAGGAGAGAGGCAGTTTGGCGCCGATACTTCAGACAGTGTGCGATGTTTATGCGCGAGAGCAGAATGCGCAAGAGAAAGTGGTGAGTTTCGCTTATAATTAGATGCAAGAATTCCTAGTTTTTAGCTTCTGATTTTATTTACTTTCAATTTATAACTATACAAACACAAACTAACTTAATATGGTATTTTTGGCTGGCAGCGGTCAAGAGGAAGATGGATGAGCTCTGTGCTAGCCGAGCGGCTGATGTGGAGAGCGGCAGCCACGCGACGGGCCCCGCTACCGTCGAAGAACAGATAGCGGTAGTGGACGAGTGTTTGGGCGGGACGCCGGGGACGAGAGTCCGAGGTATGAAAAAATTATAAAATAACAATTTCTATTTTAGATACGAAAGAGAATTTAATTTGAATAAATTTTTGTGTTTTACGATCTTTGCAGGGCTAGGAGGTGCATTAAGACGCCCGGCAAAACCAAGAGGCGGTGCACGCGTGTCCAGCAACGATTCAGAGGTTGAGAAGTTGAGGGCAGAAGTAGCAGCCGCCAATGAACGTGTCAGAATCAACGAAGAACGTAGAAGAATCGAACAAGAAGAAAACAGAATCGAAAAAGAAGAGATGCTGCAACGTATGGCACGGATGGAGGCTGCCCTCGGCCTGTCGACCAACCCGAATGCCGCCAGATCATCATGTGGTGAAGGTATAGGGGCAATGGACGACGATTTAGAGTAGTTTGTGTATGTATAGAACGATTTACATATGTATTCGGAACATTTCGACGACATTGTAGTTTTGAATGAAGTCAATGTATGTATAGTGTTTGTGTTATGTTGGATTTGTGCTTGGAATGAAATGTTGGTTGGACATTGTGATTTGAATGCAGGATGAATGCAAGATCCAGGTTTGCAGAATGCCAGAATGCTGTGATTCTGGCTCTGTAACAAACTTTGAAGCGACGAACATTGCTCATAGTTCGTCGCTTAGATTTTGTTGATGCGACGAAGATTATACAAAATACGTCGCTCCCTTCATATTCAAAATGAAAAAAAGAGGGAAATTCTGTTATTCTATCTCTATAACAAATATTTAAGCGACGAATATTGCTCATTGGTCGTCGCTTAGATCAACAGGAGGCGACCACTTTTGAAGCAAATGTCGTCCCATCAAATTGGAAACGACGCTGCAAACTTTGTCGCCTCAAATGTGAGGAGACGATCTAAAATTTGTCACCTCAAACCGGAAGCGACGAGTTAAACTTCGTCTCCTCGAACTGTTAGCGACGACTCAAAATTTGTCGCCTCGACTTCGAGGAGACGAGTCAAAATTGGTCGCTCGCATGTGGCGACAAATTAAAAAGTCGTCGCTTGAGATATCCAAGCGACGACTTTTTTAGTGAAATTGGTCGCCTCGAAGTCGAAACGACGAAAACGAAGCGACGACTCGAAGCGACGACCAGGTTGTCTCTTCGGTGTCGAAGCGACGACATTTTGGCGGAGGCGACGACAAAAAGTCGTCGCCTCGATCATGTTCTGCAGTGGTGGTAGGTTTCGAGCCCCATTTACGGCTATTGTGCCGGCAATACTGTAATATCCCGGAAATTCATTATTAATTTCTAATATTTATTTGAAAATTATTAGATTGGAAGTTAGTGAAATTTAGTAGTTTGAGGGCGGAGCAAAAGTTTTCGGATAAATTATTATTCAAAATCGTTTTTTTAAGGGGTCATAAAGTTGACTTTTTGATTCGTTAGGAGTTTAAAGAAACTTCCTTCACTAGAGTCGTAGAGCTCATCGATACAAGTTCGTAGACATGCAGCACGCATAATTTGGAGATTGTATGAAGAAATTATGACCAATTGAAGTTTGTTCCTCGAAAATAAATTGAAGTATAAATATAATTTTTCTACTAGGGTTTCATTATTGCACAACTGTTTCTTTTTCCCCTTTTCCCTCCCGTGCTGCTTCCCTTCATAGTCAAAGAAACCCGATTGACCCGACCCGAACCCGGCTGACCTGACCCGGGTTTTCCGGCTAACTCTGGCGGTTCCAGATGCCGGCACGGGTGGAGATCGCCTCGACTCCTCTGTGCCTGCCTCCCTAGGGTGTTGGCCTGCTCCAACTCGCATCGGGCTGTGTGAATCGACACCCGCAAGCCGCGGTGGTGACCCGGTTGTGATCCGATTCGGTTCGAGCGCGTTTTGGCAGCGGCTTGGCGCGGAGCAGCTCCTGTCTTGACGTTCCCCCCCCCCCCCCCCCCCCCCCCCCTTAGAAGGGCTGAGCCGAGACTTCCTCTTCCACGGCGGCGACAAATGTGTTTTCCGGCCAAGCTGGCTTCGGCCATAGGTATGACGTCGTCCCTTGTGCCTTAGTTGACGTGTTTGTGATGTTGGATTTTTGGGAATTTGAAGAATTATAGGGGCAGCCCATGTACCCCCTTGTGGCTACTTGTGCCTGCGAGCCCGACCTAATCGAGAACTTTTGGTTGCACTTTTGTCTTGTGCTCGTCAATACGAGCGTTTCGACATATTATTTGTAGATTTTCGTTATCGTTGGAGTATGTTAGGGTGTTTGTAGCTCCAGTTTACTCGGTTTTCGGTTATCGGGAATCGGGAATCGAACTAGGGGACCATTTGTATAATAGTTATAAATTGATTATCATTGTGTCTCAGGACCTTGAGAGGCCTCGGAGGAAGAGTTGTCTCGAGTGACAAATCTTCGGATTGGGTTTTGAGAGTGTGTCGAGTTGAAGTCTTTTGGTTCTTATTGATGCTAAGTTGAGGTTTCATTATTCTCTAGGTGCTTAGTATGTGTTGTGCATTAGCACGTGTTGTGAGAAGACGCAACGAGAGGTTAAGGTGAGTAAACCTCACAATGTTCTCATGAACACGTTATTTTATAGTATTTGAATCTTAAATGTGAAATTGTTTTATATAATTAAATATTTATTTTTAATCATATGAACTTGATCTGCTACGGTTCATGAGTAAGTAAAATGGTTTTAATATAAAATAATTTTTAAAGAGGATTTGCGATCAATGAACTATAGTTGGTATTAATGGGCAGTTCATGAGCGAATGCCTACGTATATGTATATATATATATATATATATACACATTAAATATATGTATTAATAATGTGGAAGCATGAAATGTATGTGTTGATGATATGAAATTGTGATCTAAATGTGTTGGTGATGTGGAATTTTGGACTATGTGTTAATTGTGAATTTGTTGGAATTGTGATTGGTACAATTACATCGTGTAAGGTTTATATACGTTGTTGTGGTTAGGTAACTTGTGTGGTGAGTATGTTGAGTCAAGTGAGATTTTAAAATTGTTTTCTGGTCTTCGAACGGCCACTGTTGTGACGTTTTATTTTGTCTTCAGACTGTCACTGTGTGACGTTTTATTTTGTCTTCAGACGGTCACTGGTGAGCCATTTTTATCAGGAACCAAGCCTTTAGCCGGGTGTTGGTTACGATCAGTTAGAGCTCTAGTCTGTCTGCCGATGCATGGTGTTTCTGTCTGAATCCGAATACTCTAACAAAAGCACAATAAAGATATAATAACATGGGGTTTATAGTAGTTCGCGATGCCGTCGGAGGGCACGACTACGTCCACTTAGGAATATACTATGATCGGCCAATAAGCCATCGGGGTGGTTACAAGTGTAGAATAACAAGTATCCAATTATTTGATATCTAAGGAGGAAGTCTTCTATTTATAAGCAAGGAAAACTCCCTCCTTTACAATGTTTCCGATGTGGGATGATGTTACCCTTTTCCTACTCACAAAGCTTCTTCCGGAGTCTGGAGGCATGGCTTCCGGATGCAGCTTCGGTGGTCTTCCACAATGGAGATGTAGCCGAGGTTGCGGTCTACCCGATGCATGCCGGAAGCAGGACCCATCGCGCCGGTTGGCCGGTCTACAAGGTCGTTGGATATGCTTGGCGGTGCACCATATATACTGTCAACACACGGCATGAGGGGTAACCAAGTGGGGTTATCTGGGTCTCATGCTCGCATGTCTTGAAGGAGTAATCGTTGAATTACTTCTTTATTGGTTGATTGTGCAGTGCGTGTTTTAAAATGAATTTATTTGTGTTTTCCTTTGTTGTCCAACAGGGATATGTTTCTTTATTTACAAGTCAACTGATTTTGTCACTAGTTGATTTGTATTTCTGATGAGTAAAGGGAGTTGGTTTTTTTAAAGAAAACAAGGGTGCGTTGTTTTTCTTGAGTTTAAGATGACTATATCTTGCCTTCATTTTGGGGTTGTCGGATTTCTTATTTACTTTCATTTGTTATATATTTGTGTTAATTGTGCGTGACTTCCTGAACTAAACTATATGCAGGAGTCACGATTTTAATTGTGTAAGATTTGTACCTTCCTGAACTATGTTTTCTATGCAGGAAAGTATGAATCTTATCTTGTACTTTTATGTGCGAGTGGTATTATGATTTAAGTCTTGTTGCGTTTATTGAGAAATTATAGCATGTGTCGATTGAGTAATATTAAATAAGTTTACTCATACGAGCTTTAAAAAGCTTACCGGGTTTGTTGTTCACAACCTGGTGCACCAATGATGGGACCAAATTACGAGCACAATTTGTACCTGTAAAATAATCTCATACATATATATTACCCTTCTTGTGTCGAGTGTAGTATTGACAAGTAGGGATCGTTCTATCTGGGGAAATCAAGGACATTTAATCACACAAAGCATCACATATTAATCTGGAGGGTTTTGGATTTATATCTAACAACTACTGATTTTTTACGAAAATTAAATCCTAATTAATTATATACATATGATCTTCATCTTTCACACAGTACAATTCACACAAAACTCACATAACATGTAACAATTTCTCACAAAGTTATGACATAGCAAATCGGCACATTCAAGATCAGTTCTAGTTCCAATTTTAATTAGAGTCCTTGGCGGCTCATCTAATCGTTAAGACTTCACAAGTATTTAGAATTATCTTTACGCTTAATCCTAAACATGGTACTAATCGGTTTAAAAACACTTGGCGTAGAAAATAAACACGACGAGCATATAAGCACAAAAGTCAAATTGGAAACAAGTAACAAGTATGGCGTCACCTCACCCCATTAACATGCATATTTTCTGAATTACTCTACCCTTGGAATAAATACAAATCAACCAACTTGGCGTATGATTAACATATACTCATTCGGCAACATGAAATTAACACATAAAGATTAACCTTGATCTAGGCAGCCCTTAAATATTAAATTTGTTATGCATACGAATTCAGAAAATAAACCAAAACAAAATCAAGAACACACGCGATTTGTACCTGCATCAAATCCTTGATTAAAAATCGAAACACATCATGAAAAACAATTCGGCAAACAAAGATCCAAGTAGCTAATTCGGAAATCCAAAATAGAATTATTACAACCAATTCGGCAAACACAAAACCTTATAATCTTCATAGACAAAGAATTATAAAAATACAGAAAATACAAAGCCATGAGAGATGAGTGAATCATACTTTGATGAACCTTCAAAGAAGCAATCGGCAAAGGGTGGATTCGGTGGTGATGATTGGTGGTGCAATTTCAAGAGATGGTGGTGGTTCAGCTATGCAATTTCTGTATAGGTTTTGTGGTGCTAATTCGGCAGAGTTTTGGCAAAGTAAAAGTGAGAGACCAGATCCCTTTTTCTGACTATTACATGGCTATTTATAGAGGAAATAACCTAGAGAAGCCGGCCACAAACCAAAACCGAATTGGTTTAGGTTTTCCTTGATTTTCTCAATTCGGCAGAATGACCTCCATGCATTGATTACATCATAACTCTCTCTAGAAAATAGCTATTGAGGTTATTCCAACTGATTAGGAAACTAGACTCCCGTAGCTTTCTATCCATATAAGGCTCGAACTCTGATTCAAAGTAAGCTGTCCAGAAGAGTCCGTGGAATTTGGATGACATGCATATGAATTTTCCCGAAATTAATCAGGATTCTTTTTCTTTCTCTTGTTATCCGAATTCTTTTCTTCTAGACTCTTCTTGGCCTGATCTTGAACTTGAATCTTCTCATTAAGTTAGTATGGATATGTCTTTAGGTCCATTACAGCTGATCCATGCTTCAAAAGTCCAAAGGAAAGCTTTCCTTGTGCAACCGGGAAACCACTCTGTTTCTCGGCAGATTGACCTTTCTCCAGTACATCCGGCATAACTCCTTCCTCATTGCTCTAATTGATGTGATTCCAAGTCCTGGAGAAACTAGACTTATAGGGCTTTCTCCATATAAAAGGGCTTCCTCAAATACTAAGTGAAACGTCCGAAATAAATTCCGGAAATTGGGACACAGTCCCAGGAAAATCATGTTAGTCCTTGGTGATCTTTGTTCAAACTGCCAAGTGGTAGTCATCTTTTGGGTGACTTCCTGAGCTCCAATTGATCTGAATATTTGACAAAATACACTCTAGTTTGTCAGTTATATGCCTGCCAAATTTCATCAAATTTTGAAAAGAATAAGTCAGTCAAACACAGGCCTCAAAATCACGAAAACAACATATTTTGCACTTTTTCTTCAGATTTCTATACTTAGTCGTTTTTCTGACAATTAAGCACATTTTATCCACAACTCTACCAAATTGACACTAAACTAAATTATGACTCTATCTTACTCTAAATAGACTTAACAAAGCACAAATAAGGGGTAATAACACATTAATATCGTCACACATTGTGCTCATATCAACCAATCCATGGTGTAGGGGTTAGTCGTGCAGGTGATGATTGGCAGAGTTGAGGTGGTGGTTGCTAGCTGCTGCGAGTGGAAGTGATCCTACTTTTTAGTTGTACTCTGTCAGGGTATAGTGAGTTAATAGCGAACATTTATATTGTCTAATATTTTACAACTTGTGTAAAGATTGATGATGTAATTATTGCGTTCGCTGGAGTCGCAATTCTTTGGACTCAATAATATTTAATAAATTGTATTCTATTTTTTTTTAGTAGTTGTGATTATTGAATTATCACATTTTCGAATTTAAATTTTATCTATTCAAATTCAGGACTTGACAGTTTGGTATCAGAGCGTAGGGTGCATCTTTTGTGATAATCACTACCTTTTGAGTGATGGCCCGACTGCAGTGGATCCCCATCATATACTCTTTGGTACTGATATGTCATTGGGTATGCGGGAGTGTTTGGTATCTTCTCGATCGTTAGATCGTGATTTGTTGGTCTGGTGGGAGAAGTGGTTGAGTTTTTGGTGGTTTTATGAGTCTAGTCTTTGAGGAACGGAAACCTCGAGATTGGAACTCAATTCGAGTGGTGGATTGTTTTCTTTGAAAACATATCCTTGTGTTTGATTGTTGGGCACTTTTGGTTGTTCGTGGTGTTTGTCTGATTTCTAGTTATCATTTGATTGAGTGCTTAATTGGTTGATAAGTGTGTTTGTTACTAAGTTGATTTGTTTGTTATTTTGGGTGAGACCCACGTATCATTAGTTAGCTATCTTCAGCTATTGCGTGTTGTTCTAGTGGATCATTTTACTCAACATATTGTTGCGTGTTTAAAGTGACTCTAATATGTCAAGAGTAGATCTTGTGTAAAATTATATTTCTTGGTATGTTAGTTAGGATGCGTTGATGTGGGGTCTTGTTGGGACCTTCACAGAGTGAGATTTTTCGGAGGGGATGAGTTGCCCCTCTGGTGAAGAACTAAAATAGAGCTGAGGCAGAAGCACCGCTTGTGGTACGATTTACACCTGCTTATGTTTTAGTTAATAGTTGTTCTTGCCTACCTTGGTGGACCGAGAAGGTCACCAAGCTAGGGGTAGTTCCTTGTGCTGTGGGATAATTTTTTGTTCCGTTATTGGAGCAGGTGATCGAACCCACGAAGTCCTCGGTTATAATTATTTGTTTCGAGGTTGGGACGTGGATAGTTTTATGCTACTATTTTAAGTTGAGGTACGTGAGTAGTCAGTATTTTGTGTTGAGGACAAAGTACTTGACCTGGATATGTTCGAGCAACTATCCGTGATAAGTATTTTCCAGTGTCGGTCGAGAGGCGGTTGAGAATTGAATTCTCCTTTCGTGCTCAGCGACTAGTGTCAGGAAAGGTGAGGCTCGCCGTGTTGCCTGTTTGGTCGAGTGATGCAGAAATGTTAGCATGTGAGTTCTGACATGGGCCAAATCTAATGATCAGCAAGTGTCTCTTTTAGATGCTTATTGATATTTTCTTTGGCCAGTGTTTGAGAAACTAATTAGGAGCTCCTGGCTTCGCGAAGGGTAATCGCGTTTGTGGGGATTTCCAAGGAAGGGAAAGCTAGTTGTTGACGAGTGCCATAACCAGGGTAACAACACGCGCAAATAATAACCTACAAAAGACGTTAGTAGTATAAACCAAGTAGAGGTCGTTCTATCCGAGGATTAAGGGTACTTGACATGTAAAAGGTTAGAAACACACATATTCACACATATAAACAAACATTGAAACGAAATAGGGGGGATAAGATGAGAATTGAATGGGCAGCAAGCTGCCTCTAAACCTAGACACGAAATTAGAATACTAAAACTACTATATACATGTTATCAACATTTTTCCACACAAAGCATAACACATAAGCAATCAAAACACATATCAAATAGACAAATATAGGACTCGGCAAAAATATTAAAATGTTCAACACTTAACTTACTTCCAACCTAATTAGTTCCCGAAGAGGTTCACTAATGGTTTAAGACTTCGTAGATACTTAGGATTTTGACAAGCGCATCACCCTAATGCTAATCCGATTTTAATGACACGAATAGTAGACACTAAAACAAATCAACACTTAAGCACATAAGTTTTTTATAGTCGGAGACACGTTAGTACATATGGCGTCACCCATCATACTTCGACATATAAATTCTTTAGACTACTTTATCCCTAGGAAACAACACAAATCAAGACCGTGAAGAACTAAGACTCAACCTATGTTTATTTCGGCTAATGAGATCGACACCCACAATACATTGCAATTGTATAGGGCAGCAACCTTTATACACACGAGTTTAAAGAATAAACCAAGAACAAATCTATTACTAAGTTAACATGCTTTGCCGAACCTAAACTATCTTCTTGTTACATATTTTCCTTATACTTTTAGCATGCAATTTGAAACTTAAACCTAGAAAACCTTATAAACATATTAAGCACAAACTGAACATGTATTTTATAAAACCAAATTCGAAATTGTTTCATACATAGACATACAAACAATAACCACAAGCACACACAAGTTTCATAAACAAAACAATGCATAACTACATAGAACTATTACAAACCGAAAGAAAGAGATGAGATGGGGCGGATCACACTTTTTAGACACCTTGAAGGGAGCTTCAAGACATGGTGGAGGATGCTCGGATGAAGGCTGGTAGAACTTGGATACGGCAGGAATTTTATGGATGTAGTGGTGATGGTTTAGGTTTTGCTATTTGATAAGAGCATAAAATGCGACATTCTTAATATGTTTTATCCCCATTTATGCAATTGTTTAACTCTTATTGTTGTACTATAGAGTCATCGAATCTAGTTTTGAGTCTTTGGCAGAATTATTGGTGAAAAGAGCTTAACTGTCAAATACTGCATGATTTATAAAGAGTTTGATTCAAAGTAGGATTCCTTATTTCATTAGGAATCCTAATCGGTTTAGGAGTCTACAATCTCTCGACAGTTTTAAGAGTTTCAATCAAAGTAGAACTCCTTATTGAACCAAGAAATCCTGACAGAATCAGGAATCTATCAAATCATAAATTGTGCTACATTTTATCTTCTCTTTCTCATATATATTTCTCTTCTTATTTCAGGAATTAACAAATGAATTTCAGATGGAGAAAGCAAAAGAAATCGGATTGGAAAACCTAAATGTCGAATTCATTTAAAGAGAAAGAATTTTAATGCAACTAGGAAAAGAAGAGAAGCATGCCGTGCATGTGCAGAAGGGAGTCTTGCACGACAAGACACACCAAGAAGAATTCGGCATAGGAAGGGTTATGCCGAATCATTAGAAGAAACCCTAAATGAATGTAGACTTGATTCCATGCACATTCATTTAGGGTAATTGCCGAATTAAATAAAGAAGAAATGGAAGAATTTTTTCAGAAATTAAAAAGGGCATTTTGGTGGAAATAAAAGAGAAAATAGAAGACTTACCTTGCAAGGAAAAGGAAGGAGAGTTCGGCACAAACTAAAGGTGCTGAACCCTAGCATCTTTGCCGAAACCCTAGCTCTTTTTTCCTCCTATAAATACTTCGGCATAGCCTTGTAAAAATCATCTTGTCTCTCACCTTCACAACACCAAAATTCTGCCGAATTTTCTACAAAAATTTCATACCGAAAATACATAAGCCGAACCACCACCTTGCCATAAAATCGCACCACTTCATCACCACCGAGTTCATCCTTTGTTGAAGCTTTCTTCAAGGTTCTTCAAAGTGTGATTCACTCTACTCTCATGGCTTTATATTTTCTGTATACTTATGATACTTTGTCTATAAAGATTATGAGGATTTGTGGATGTTTATTTGATTGTATTAATTCTATTTTGGATTTCTGAATTTGTATGGATGTTTGATTGCCGAATTATTTATCTTAATAGGTTTTGAATTTAATCAGGGTTTATTATTGTAGTATGATCGCATGTGTTCTTGATGTATTTTGGTTTATTTTCTGAATTCATATGCATATAAATCGATGAATGAGGGCAGCCAAGACCATGGCTGATCCTTGTGTGTTGGTTTCAATTGTCGAATATAATATAAGATGGATTATACTCGAAGTGGATTCATCTTGTGTTAGTTCTTTGGGCTAGAGTAATTCTGAGAATTTACATATCGATGTGAGATGAGGTGACGCCATACTTGCTAATATGTTTTCAATTCAACTCATTGTGCTTATGTGTTTCTTGGTTTAATTTCTACACGAAGTGTCTTTAAACTGATTAGCACTATGTTTATAATTATGCACGAAGCTGGTTCTAAATAATTAAGGAGTTTTGACTAATTAGAAGAACCACGAAGGCTCTAATTAAATTGGAACTAAAATTAATCTTGATTGCATGCCGAATTATTACTCTATTTACCTTGTGCGAATGTGATACATATTATGTGAGTTTTGTGTAAAGTGTTATGTGTGGAAGATAATGATCATGTATATATGTTAAATTAGGTTTTATTTATTTGTTTTATTTTTCGTACAATTCAGTAGGATATTAGACATAAACTCAAACTCCCCATATTAATATGTGATGCTTTATGTGATTGAATGCCCTTGATTTTCCCGGATAGAACGATCCCTACTTGTCAATACTACACTCGACACAAGAAGGGTAATATATGTATGAGATTATTTTGCAGGTACAAAATGTGCGTGTAAATTGGTCCCATCACTATTCTATCTAGGACTCGAGGCTGAATTTTGGTAGAGATTAAGGCTAGATTTTTGCTTTGGGACGTGATAGATTTTCTATAGAGAGGCTGCCTCTATATATAGAGGAAGAAGGATACAAGAATCGACATAAATAAGATTTGTAATCCGACAAGGAAAAGGTTTTCCTTGCCGAATTCGGTTTGGATTTCCTCTTCTTGTTCTTCTAGAAATTCTGCCGAATTTCTTCATGGACTAGGACTGCATGGACTCCTTCTTGGATCATCAACAATGCTCGGTGGATTCATGGCCCAAGGTTCGGCCGCAAGGTTCCCTAATTGGACCAGGAACACTTTTCCTATGATCAGCAGCCTCGCACTCTTATTCCTGGCCGGACTAGGGAACTCCTTCTTTCCATATTTTACACTTCTCTTTGGCATAGCCAACTCCCATTTGGTCTATATAGCTCAGAAACTTTCATTTGGTGAATTTAGAAACCATTTTGGTGCCCAAATACAGAAATCGGTGAAAATGGGCAGTAGGTTCTTCTTCTCAGCAAGGCAGTGACCTTGCTGTCTTGCAATAGGCATAACTCTCTCTTCAGGAAAGTTTTTGCTGCAATTCCAAATTCTCTAGAAACTAGACTCGTAGAGCTTTCCATAAATGTATAGCTCGTCTTCTAATTACTTATGGTACGTCCTGGAGAAATTCTAGAAGTTAGGTGATGTGCCTGGGGAAATACTGGAACTTCTGAATTTTTGCCATAACTTTTCCTTTTGCAATCCTTGGCATCTTCTTTTGCTCCAATTGTTATAACTCATTCCATTGCTATACCATAGACATGTCTACTGCATACGAGAGAAGAAAAATTCATCAAATATAAAGTCGAAGCTTTACAGATCCAACGAAACATCTCAATAACTCCATAAATCGGCAATTGACATTTTCTCTACATTTTTATCTATACTTAGCACGATTTTGATGTAACTCTACCAAAGACTCATAACTCTATTGTATAACTTGATTCTACAACATTAAGGGTTAAAGTAAAGTATAATGAGGGTGAAACAAATTAAGAATGTCGCATTGTATGCTCCTATCAGTTGTCAAGAGCAGTAGTGCACCAGTGGCTCTAGGTGGTTCGCGCAGGAGTTGGTGGACCCATCGGTGAGTTGGAGCTGAAATGTCTGTTGGACCTATTAGGGTTGCACCTATTAGGTAGACAGTGCCTTTGAGATGTACTACTACGACGAGTGGGATTCTGGTGCCTTATTTGGGAGCCATGCTTGATGTAGGATAGTAGGGTGTATGCTTTAGACGGGATTATGCCATGATCTACGCCAAAGTGTGCGCTCAATATAAATCTTTCGTGATGCTGTAATGAGCGATTTGTGTGCACTTCTTTTGGCCTTATTGTATTTTTCTTGGAAGAGTCTTGCTCGCTGTTTTTAGTTGAGCAATTGTGTTCGACATTTTGTCATAGAGGGATTTTCGTGACTTGTAGTTCACCTGTGGTATCCTTCTCGTTGTTGCGGTAGAGATTCTCTACCACTTTGATGGTGTGGTGCGTATTATCCTATGTGGTTTACGTGCGGGTTGTTTGAGCCTTGAGCTTAGCTGATGGTGTTTAGAGGCGTCTAAACACTTGCTATGCAATGGAACACGTAATTGTGGTCATTATGATCAAGTCTCTCTTGTGATAGCATGTGATGATTTGTGATGTCGAGAGATTGGGGGTATTGTTGATTCAAGTAGAATTATCGATGATGAGTCAAGCGTTATGGGCGTGACTCTGAATTCTCACGTAGTCCTGGTGTTATGCTATGGAGAGCCGAGTAGTGGTGGTGTTGAGCTTACCCCCAGGCGTGAGGGTAGGTTACTTTCGTATGTTGGTACGATGTACTAGGCTCGATGGAGGTGAGCCTAGGCAGAGTGTTGTGAGGCTCTCTGAATCATGAGTGCAGCATATTAGTCACGATTGACTAATGTGCTCAACGGATGGATATGGTGTTGATCGATATGCTTAGAGTATACAAGTTAGACCCTAATGAGTGTTGAGAGGATCATCTAGCATAGATGAAGTTTATTTACGATGGTTCTCACTGTTGCGTCAGAATAACGCTATACAACTCTTGTGAGACTCGAGTCGTGTGGCACAAAGTAGGCGGTGAAGTTACGCATTTGGCATGAGAAGCCATGTGTTTCATTAGAGGCGTGGTTAGAATCGTTAGGAAATGGGTCGTACCGTAAGGTTTATGGCTTTTTTGAGGTTTTGTGAAAGCTTGAGTCGTTTGGCAATTACGTCTATCTTATCTCTTAAATGTCCAGTCATGTGGTATTCTCACTCAAGTTTATGTTGATTTGATGTGGAGACAGATGAGTTTGTGGTTGGCGGCCCTATATTGTTGGTGGTCTCACCCATGTCTAGTGTGTTTAGTTTCGGGGAGAGGGGACCGCATTGTTATGTGTTGGACCTTATCTTAGAAAATATAGCAGAGTTGGATGTCGATTCGTCATACTTGCTTGTTTGTTAGTGTCCATAATGTCGTCCATTTGTCTATGTTGTGAAGGTATATGAAGTTTGAGTCATGGAATCGATTATGGTGCTACTGTTACCTTGTGGTTGAATCTGTTTATATCTTAAATAGGTCGACGAGAGGTGTCTAAGGAACGAGGTTGTTTCGTTCATGGTGTTGTGGAGTCGCGAGGTTGAGGGCATGTGCTTTTAACTTCAAGTGAAGTCAAGATTGAGTGTGGTTATGCCTGTTGCAATTTTGGCAAATAGTAGAGATTCAGGTGGGATTTGCCATGTCTCCTAGGGTTCCTGTTGTGGAATGTATTGTATGCCTATGATTAATATGAAGATTTCGAGGGAGCGTGTGTTTTATAGTGTCTTGTAGTTTGAAGGGAGGTTGATGCATTGTTGTCAAAGTTCTGCTTGCTTGCGATGAAGTTCTATAACAACATGGTTGTGAGGGACTGAGTCACGGAATTCCTTGCGGAGGTTTCCCTGATAAGGGCAACTTTGTTGGGGAAGGTGCTCTTGATTTTGGGAAGTGGTTATTAGCACTTGTGGTGGAGTACTGCTTTTAAATTCAGGGACGAAATTTATTTAAGGAGGGTAAAATGTAATATTCTAAAAATTTGTTATTAATTTCTAATATTTATTTGGAAATTATTAGATTGGAAGTTAGTGAAATTTAGTGGTTTGAGGGCGGAGCAAAAGTGTTAGAATATATTATTATTCAAAATCGTTTTTTTAAGGGGTCATAAAGTTGATTTTTCGATTCGTTAGGAATTTGAAGAAACTTCTTTCACAAGAGTCGTAGAGTTCATCGATACGAGTTCGTAGACATACAGCACGCGTAATTTGGAGGTTGTATGAAGAAGTTATGACCAATTGAAGTTTGTGTCTCGAAAATAAATTGAAATATAAATAGAATTTTTCTGCTAGGGTTTCATTATTGCACAACTTTTTCTTTTTCCCCTTTTCCCTCCCGCGCTACTTCCCTTCAAAGTCAAAGAAACCCGATTGACCCAACCCAAACCCGGCCGACCCGACCCCAGTTTTTCGGTGAACTCCGGCGGTTCCAGACGTCGGCACTAGTGGAGATCGCCTTGTCTCCCCCGTGCGCACCTCCCTAGGGTGCTGGCTTGCTCTAAATCGCTTCAGGCTACGCGAATCGACTCCCGTAAGCCGTGGCGGTGACCCAGCTGCGACCTGATTTGGTTCGGGAGCGTTTTGGCGGCGGCTTGGCGCGGAGCTGCTCCTGTTTTGACATTCCCACACCTGAGTGCAGGTGTTTTCCGGCCAAGCTGCCTTTGGCCACATGTATGACGTCATCCCTTGTTCCTTGGTTGACATGTTTGTGATGTTGGATTGTTGGGAATTTGAAGAATTATAGGGGCAGCCCCTGCAGCCCCTTGTCGGGAACTTTTAGTTGCACTATGGTCTTGTTCTCGTCGATACGAGCGTTTCGACATATTATTTGTAGATTTTCGTTATCGTTGGAGCATGTTAGGGTGTTTGTAGCTCCTGTTTACTCGGTTTTTGGTTATAAGGAATCAGATCGGGGGATCATTTGTATAATGGTTATAAATTAATTATCATTGTGTCTCGGGACCTTGAGAGGTCTCGGAAGAAGAGTTGTCTCGAGTGACAAGTCTTCGGATTGGGATTTGAGAGTGTGTCGAGTTGATGTCTTTTAGTTCTTATTGATGCTAAGTTGATGTTTCATTATTCTCTAGGTGTTTCGGTTAGTATGTGTTGTGCATTAGCACGTGTTGTGAGAAGACACAGCAGGAGGCTAAGGTGAGTAAACCTCACAATGTTCTCATGAACACGTTATTTTATAGTATTTGAATCGTAAAATGTGAAATTGTTTTATAGAAATAAATATTTGTTTTGAATCATATGAACTTGATCGCCTACGGTTCATGGGTAAGTAAAATGATTTTAATATAGGATTTTGATATAATGATTTTTAAAAATGATTTGCGATCAATGAACTATAGTTGGTATTAGTGGGCAGTTCCTGAGCGAATGTCTACGTATATATATATATATATATATATATATATATATTTACGTGAAATATATGTATTGATAATGTGGAAGCATGAAATATATGTGTTGATGATATGGAATTGTGATCTAAATGTGTTGGTGATGTGGAATTTTGGACTATGTGTTAATTGTGAACTTGTTGGAATTGTGATTGGTACGATTACATCGTGTAAGGTTGATATTCGTTATATATATATATATATATATATATATATATATATATATTTACGTGAAATATATGTATTGATAATGTGGAAGCATGAAATATATGTGTTGATGATATGGAATTATGATCTAAATGTGTTGGTGATGTGGAATTTTGGACTATGTGTTAATTGTGAACTTGTTGGAATTGTGATTGGTACGATTACATCGTGTAAGGTTGATATTCGTTATTGTGGTTGGGTAAGTGAGTATGTTGAGTCAAGGGAAATTTTTAAATTGTTTTCTGGTCTTCGGACGGTCATTGTTGTGACGTTTAATTTTGTCTTCGGACGGTCACTGTGTGACGTTTTATTTTCTCTTCGGACGGTCATTGGTGTGACGATGCATTTATATCGGGAACCAAGCCTTTGGCCGGGTGATTGGTTACGATCAGTTAGAGCTCTAGTCTGTCTACCGATGCACGGCATGAGGAGTAACCAAGTGGGGTTATCTGGGTCTCATGCGCGCATGTCTTGAAGGAGTAATCGTTGAATTACTTCTTCATTGGTTGATTGTGCAGTGCGTGTTTTAAAAGAATTTTATTTGTGTTTTCCTTTGTTGTCCAAGAGGGATACGTTTCTTTATTTACAAGTGTTGTTGTGACAATATGTGATTTTGTCACTAGTTGACTTGTATTTCTGATGAGTAAAGGGAGTTGGTTTTTTAAAAGAAAACAAGGGTGCGTTGTTTTTCTTAAGTTTAAGATGGCAATATATTGCCTTCATTTTGGGGTTGTCAGATTTCTTATTTACTTTCATTTGTTATATATTTGTATTAATTGTGCGTGACTTCCTGAACTAAACTATATGTCAGAGTCACGATTTTAATTGTGTAAGATTTGTACATTCCTGAACCATGTTTTCTATGCAGGAAAGTCTGAATCTTACCTTGTATTTTTGTGTGCGAGTGGTATTATGATTTAAGTGTTGCATTTATTGAGAAATTATAGCATGTGTCGATTGAGTAATTGTAAATAGGTTTACTCATACGAGCTTTAAAAAGCTTACCGGGTTTGTTGTTTACAACCCGGTGCACCAATCCATAGTGTAGAGGTTAATCGTTCAGGTAATGATTGGCAGAGTGGAGGCGGTGGTCGCTAGCTGCTGCGAGTGGAGCTGATCCTACTTTTTAATTCTACTATGTCAGCGTATAGTGAGTTAATAGCGAACATTTACATTGTCTAATATTTTACAACTTGTGTAAAGATTGATGATGTAATTATTGCGTTCGCTGGAGTCGCAATTCTTTGGACTCAATAATATTTAGTAAATTATATTTTATTTGTTTTTACTAGTTGTGATTATTGAATTATCACGTTTTCGAATTTGAATTTTACCTATTCAAATTCGGAGAGTAACAAATACAACCTCAACTCCCTGCATCTTCTCAAGTGATTGATCTCATGGAGGCAGAACCAATTTTAGGGCTGACCTCTCTGGATGTGCGCTCTCTGAGCAAAAAAAGTCGTGGTGAGGGTCTGATGTAGGTTGTGCAGCAGCTGGAGCTACCGTCCCAAGATGAGCTCAGTTAGGGGTGGGCACAGGTCGGGACGGGCTCAAAATTTGTGTAATCCGACCCAAAGCCTGAAAAAATCGGTTCGGCCTTGTTCAGGCTTTCTGAGATTTGGGGACCGACCCAAACCGGTTTGGGCTTTTTGCGGGCTTTCAGGCGAGGCGAGGTAGTACATGCTCCGATGCTCGTACATAGTTGATCGTCCAGGCGTCCCACCTCTTTATGCCCAGGCGTCCACCTTCTGGGCAGCTGCTATCCTTTTCCGCTTTCAAGCTTTCACCGAGATTTTCATGCAAGCTGACCCTTGGAAACTGCAAATGGTGGGAACAAAGAATATCAGTACATACTCCATTACTCGACAAAAAATGAAAGATCAAAATAAAATAAAAAATCATCCAAAAATAGTTGCTAGCCTTTAGAGTATTGCAATGTTCAATTTGTTCTCCATCAGCTTTACTCTAGTACCATTCAAAACATTTTATTTTTTTTGGAGAAGATTCAAAACATTTGTAGGAAGCTCTATCAATCAAGTGTCCATAATGTTTTTCTGACTTATACTGAAACTATAATTATGAATATGCAATTAGTAGGCAGAAAAATCAGAAGAAGCAGAGTATCAGAACAAGATCACCCAAAGAGAGAGAGAGAGAGAACGGACATTTGATGTAGTTTGATCGGCGTACTGGGTTAAAGAAGTCAGCCCAAAAGAAGCTCTCCACCTTCTCCGTCCAACAAGCCGCCACCATGGACACCCAGCTCGGCTCCCTCAAGGTCCCACCGGCCTCCCTCCCCATCTTCCCCGTCGTCTTCATCATGATCCTCACCCCTTCTTCCGCAAATCCACAAAATCCGAGATGGGAATCTCCCACCTCCAGCGCATCGGCATCGGATTATTCCTCTCCATCGTCGCCATGGCCATCGCCGCCTCAGTCGAGATCAAGCGATACCGCGTGGCCTCACGCTCCGCCATGCTCGACTCAAATTCACCTCTTCCGATCACATTCTTCTGGATCGCGCTGCAATACTTGTTCCTCGGCTCGGCGGACCTGTTCACGCTCGTCGGGCTTCTGGAGTTCTTCTTCACCGATGCACCGACGGGGATGAATTCGATGGCGACGTCGCTCACCTGGGAGTCGAAGCCTCGACGGATTGAGGAAGTGAGGTCTGAGGTCTGATGTGGCTGAGGATGAGGTCTAGGGTTGGAATATATCTATCGGGCCGGTTCGGGCTTTCGGTCCAAGAAGAAACACGGCCCGAGCTCGACCTGATTTTCTTGTTTCGGTTCGGGCCCAAATTTGATCCGGGCTTTTTAAATAAAGGGACAGGCCTGTTTCAGGTGACACAGGAGAAGAAAAGGAAGGCAGAACGCCCTCTGGGTCTAAGAATAAGAAGAAGACAATGGAGGAGAATGGTTCAAGCTCGGGTCCACAAAGGGTTAAGAATTGGTGTTTTGTGCTCGAAAGTTAGTGCTTTCGAAGGATGGGTCGGCTATGGTGTTAGCCATTAAGCAGGGTGACTCTGATGATCGCTCCTCATCTAGGGCAATCCCTTATGCGTAAGATGGTCCGGATTCTTTTAATAATTTAGTTTTTAATTTGTTTTGCATGGTTCATGTTTTGTTGTTACTCATGAGGGCCGGTGTTCCATGTTCATGTTGTTAACCTACTTTCACTTACTGCCTCTGTTAAAAATTTGACGATTAAATTTTAAAAAATAGTTGAAATCTCCGTTTTTGTGAGCTACAATTTTTTTTTAATTTTTTTTTTTATCAATAAATAGAAACTTTAAATTGATCAGGATTTTTATTGACTCGTGTAATTCCGGATTCATCCCTCTGCGTGCCCTTCCACTTGAACAAAGACTGGTGATACATTTAATCCGTTCAATGAAGTTGTTCTTCCCCTTTGATCAAAGAAGTAGTCAAAACCTGAAAACACACCATAAATGTTCTTGTTTTGGAAACTGTACATTCTGTATTACTATTACTACTGGTAAGTGCAGCAACAAGTACACATATTTTACTGCAATGGGAGAATATATAGAGTTGGATTTTGTTGTCGTCCAACAAGATCTAGTACTACTACTGCATGGTCCTCCACTGGCATATATGCATGTTCAGCTACCCACTTGGACCACCTTCTAAGACATCGAGACCACTCTATGCTGCTTCTGGGTCCTTCCCTTTTCTGAAACAAGTACCCGCACAATGTAAAACTCTCCTCCCAGAACAACGTACGAGAATTCAGTCTGATATTAGTGATCGTCCTGAATCTGCTTTCTCAACCAATTACGTTGATTTATATGCTGTCTGCGTGGGTGTTATGTATAATGAATAAATATTATTCACAGACAATTGTGATCGATCAATTAATCGTGTTGATTACGCTCACTACCAGAAAAAAGGGTTTTCCCGACGAAAAAAAAAAAAAACGGCCGACGAATTAAAATTTTCGTCGGTAATTCTAAGGAATAGCCGACGATTTTATTTTTCGTCGGTAAAAAAAAAATTCGTCGGCCATAGTTTAACCATAGCCGACGAAACCTTTTTTCGTTGGTATTTTCAAAAAATCGTCGGCTATATTCATATTTCAGCCGACGATTTGTATTTTCGTCGGCCTTTCTCCGAAACATTAGCCGACGAAAATTTTTGGAAGTATGGCCGACGAAGTTGACATTTTCGTCGGCTATAAGTCTATATATTTTCAGATCTGGGCAGCAGCTGCTCATTTAAAAAAAAAGGGGAAAAACGTGAGAAAGAGTGAAAAATCTGTGGGTATTATTGAAATCCGTCCTTTCTTACATTGTGGAGCTATATATAGGTACGTACATGTGTATATATGTTGATTTTGAGTTTTTGTTGAGTTGATTTTGAGTTTTAGTGATTTTGATTTAGTAAGTGATTTTTTGTTTTGTTGTTGTTTTAGTGTTAGAATGTATGTATATATGTTGATTTTGAGTTTTAGTTGAGTTGATTTTGAGTTTTAGTGATTTTGATTTATTAAGTGATTTTTTGTTTAATTTGTTGTTTGTTGTTTTAGTGTTAGAATGTATGTATATATGTTGATTTTGAGTTTTAGTTTAATTATATATGTGTTTTAATTTGATGTTATTTTAATTAGTGTTAAAATATATATATATATATATATATTAATTAATAGTTGTTGATATATAGTGTAATTAATAGTTGTTGATATATAGTGTAATTAATTAACTTAAATAATGGTTGATATATAGTGTAACTTAAATAATGGTTGTTAATTAATGGTATATATATATATGAGTTGATGTTGATAATAATATATATTGTAATGTAATTAATTATTAAGGATTTATATATATATATATATATATATGTATGTGTTAATTAATTTCTTATTAATTAAAGTTATACATATATATTATTATCAGACTATATATGGATCTGGATAAGAGTTGGATTTCACTTCCAAGGCATGACCGATGATACACTACAGGAGTTGTGAATTTTTCGCAGTTCGTCGAGGAAAATGCAAACGGGAATGATTACCATTATTGCCCGTGCAAGAAATGTAAGTGTCGCAGTGATATGTGTCGATTTCCGATTAGGACAGTATGGGAGCACCTAAAGAGTAATGAGTTTTGGCCGAAGTACAAACGTTGGATATATCACGGTGAGCCATCATTAGATGGATCGCATGATCATGGGCAGTTTTTTGAGGCGGGCAGTAGTAGTACATCCAACGATCCAACAATGGCATTCGCCAACGACGTGTTTCCTTTTGAAAGCGGTGCACGTGGGGAACAATATATGCATGACCCGGTGCTGCCTTTCCCACAAGTTGTCAACACTGCTGCCTTTGACAAGTACAACAAACTGATTGCATTACAACAGACCCCTGTGTCTTCAAATTCTGAGAAGACAGTTCTTCAAAGTGTGATGGAGGTAATGAGGATTAAAGTCGAGACAAAATCGACTATCAGGCAACACTACCAGAAAAGGCCTTATAGCCGACGAGGCCATCTCGTCGGCCGTTACCATTAATTCGTCGGCTATAGTCATAGCCGACGAAGTATCGTCGGCTATAGTCTCGTCGGGATAGCTCCGTCGGCTATACTATAGCCGACGACACGAGGCGTAAGTCGTCGGCTTATAAACCGCGGGGTATAGCCGACGAATAAAGCGTCGTCGGCTATACTTCGAACATTGCCGACGACAAGATCGTCGGCTTCAACAATTACGTAATTGCCCCTAAACCGAAGTATAGCCGACGACACTATCGTCGGCTATACGTCCAATATAGCCGACGACACTATCGTCGGCCATAACAATCGCCGGTACCAGGAACAGCTTTTTTTTTGCCTGAAGCCGGGAGTGTATAGCCGACGACATATGGTAAACATCGTCGGCTATAGCACTTATAGCCGACGAAATATTGCCAATATCGTCGGCTATAGCCCTTATAGCCGACGAAATAATGACAATATCGTCGGCTATAACCCCTAAATATTTAAAAAAATTTAAAAATTTAACTCGGGCCCAATTTCACTTCGTCTTCGGTTTGGCTGCAGAAAACGCACAAACAAACATCCAAATATCCAACAAATATCCACATCAATCCATCCCTAATATCCTACATACTGTACAAATTAACCCACTATCTACTCATCATCACCCCCTAAACGCGTAGCGTCGTCGACCGGATCGTTCGAGTTCCGGTGGCTATGGCTGTCCTGATCGGCTGGCGTACTCCGATGCCGGGGGGGAGTGGGGACGACGAACTGGGGCATCTGTGGCGGAGGCGGGGGCTGGAGTCCAGCCTGCTGGGCCTCCCAAGACTGCTGCATCCATCGGTACATCTCCGCCACAGATGCGTCTCTGGCCTGCTGCGCCGAAGCCTCCACGGCCCTCGCCAACTCCGCCTGCTAGAGCGCCTCCACCGCCCTCGCCAACTCCGCCTGAGTCCTCTGCAGCTGCGTCTGCAAGTCTCCTCTCGTCGAAGCCGCACGCTGCGTGCTGGGATTGGCCGGCGTGTACTTGAGAACCCCATCTCCCGCCGCGCCTAGGCCTCTCTGGTAGAAGTAGTTGTTCCCCGTCCCTACCGCCGCGTGCATGATCTGAGAGGCCAAGCGCGGCTCAAGGGTGTCGATCGTGGAGGCAAACTCCGCGATCGCCTCGTCGGACGCCCCGTCTCCCAGGGTGTCTCGCGCGATCCCGAAGGTGATCGCGTCGGTCTCCGCATCGATTTCCGCCTAATTGACAAGAAAATATAATAAACGAATTAAAAAATATATATATAAATTAATTTAATGAAACACTTTTATTGAAGATGGGCGAATACTTACCACTTGGTCGGGACGCCCCAGATACATCTGCGCATGAATCCACGACAACGGCCTCAGCGGTCGGTCCCTCCTCGCCATCTCTGCCCACTGCCTCCAGGAGCGGGCGCCGCCGTGGTGGGGGTGCTCGTTCCTCCTGCGGTTGTCGCTGTTCGTCCGCGAGATTTTCTGTATTATAAGAACGAACATATAAACGCAAATATAAATTAGTAACTAAATTAAAATATTACGAACTAACCAAAAAAAAATTATTAACTAATTTAGTTACTAACTAATTTAATTTAATTAGTAACTACTTAACTAACTAATTTAATTTAGTAACTAACTAACTTACTAACTGCCTAATTTAATTTAATTTAATTTAATTTAGTAACGAACTAACTAACTACGTAACTAACCAACTAACTTAATTTAATAACTAATAACTAACTAACTAACTAATTAATTTAATTAAGTAACTACATAATTTAATTATTAAATAACATTAAAAAGTTATATACTAGCAGGCTAAATTTTCTTACCGAGACCTTGTCGCTCCCGAAGTAGGCTACCAGCCATAGCCACTCGTACTCCCTGTACCGGAACTCGTGGGGGGTTGCACCTCGCCCCAAGCGCTGCTCCACATGGTACGTCCTGTAGTGCGTGGACAGCTCGTTCTTCCACTCGGAGTACCTATATTAACAAAACACAACTGTTAGATATATTCGTACACTGCCAATAAATATATTTATACAAAAAAAAGCAAAACACATAACCTGTTCTTCAGCTGCTCGTCTCTCCACCAGTCCAAGGTAGGATGGACTCTAAACCATTGCTGCAATATTATAAATTAATTAGAAAATATTTTTATATAGTTATAAGGACTGAATTCATAAATATTTATTTTCTATAATAAAAATCATATTTAACTCACCGACAGTGCATTGTACACTCGCGCCTTGATCTCATCGGGCACAGAGCCCCAGTCGGGCCACAACAGTGGGACCCTGTCCCGCACGAGCATGCCCGTCGCGTTGATGTACTTGGTGGTGGTGTCTCTCCGCTCAATCGGGCGTCCATCCTCACCGGGACCGGGCAGGATCTCTCTGATCCCACCGGCCAGCTCCCTCTCCAGGGTCGACATGTTCGCTGGCCCTCTAGTCCGTCTCGTCCCCGCGGGTTTATTGACGAGGACGCCTGTTTCATAATTAAAATGAATACATAGTTAAATAATTATTTAAACTAACTAATTAAATAATTAATTAAACAATCTAAATAATTAATTAAACTAACCAATTACCTGCGTCGTTGTACTGCTTGTCCTTCTCACGAACGGCCCACAGGCCGCGGCAGTCCTCTGAGTCGAAAGGACTGTAGAAGTAGGCCTCCTCCCAGGGAATCTCGTGGGGCCGGTCGTGCCTCCAAATCTGCCTCCCCCTGGCGTCGTACTCAGGGATGGCAGGGAGGAACTGGACCATGTACATCCCCGATGGCGGAGACATACGGGGCGTGGACCCTGAGGGGCCTGCTCCCTCTGACGGTGGGCCCCGTAGCTGTGGACGCTGTCGCTGTGGGGGGACAGGGAGCATCTCTGGAGGGTCCAGATCGGCGCGCGGTGGGGTCGGCTGCCGATCCTGGAACAGTGCTGAAGTGCACTGGGGTCTGGTGGCTCTGCGTCCTCCTCCGACACTCGAGTCAGGGCCCGCTCCCGTCGACTCATACGAGGAGCCCCCACGTGGATCGCTCGGAGTCAATCCCATCAACGTCTCCTCTCGTCGACTCATAGGCCGGCCTAGGCCCCGACGACCGCTGGATCCGCTCCCCCCACGGCTGGATCCTGCCTGAGCATCGGGGTCGCTCTCGGTCCGTCTGCCAAGCCATCGGTCTACAAAGCGCCGGTTTCCTGCACAATTAGTATATAAATTCCATAAATTGCACAAAAATTCCACAAAAAAATTAAAAACTTCATTCAATGTATATATCAAGGTTCTAAAAATCCCCGCCTAGCTCCGCCTAGGCGCCGCCTAGGCTGTAGGCGGAGCTCGGCCGCCCGGATTTCATGCTGCAGGCGTTCACCAGGCGGCAAGCCGCCCAGGCGGGTCAAGGCGGGTCAAGGCGGGTCAAGGCGGGTCAAGGCGCCCAAGGCGGGTAAAGGCGGCAAGGCGGGCGGGTCGGGCCCAGGCGGGTCAAGGCGGGTCAAGGCGGGTCAAGGCGCCCAAGGCGGGTCAAGGCGTCAAGGCGGGCGGGTCGGGCCGAGGCGCTGGGCTAGACTCTGGGCCGGGTCGGGTCAGTCTGAACCCGAAAAAAAAAACCTCAAAACCAAACCAATGTCTTGATTTTCTTTTACTATCACTCTCAGTTTCTCCTTCGCTATGTTGAATTGCTATGTTGATTGTTATGTTTAATTGCTATGTTGAATTGCTATGTTGATTGTTGTGTTTAATTGCTATGTTGAGACTTTAGACTATTGCTATGTTGATTGTTGAGACAATGAGACTTGAGAGTTGAGACTATTTGCAATGTTTGTAAATTTATAGGTTGGGTTGTTTGTTTTTAGAGAAATGTTATGCTAAATTTTTCCAAATTATTCATATTAAACTATTTTTAAATTTAATATTTATTAAATAAATATGAAAAATGTAAATCGCCTAGTCCCCGCCTAGTCCCCGCCTAGTCCGTCCAGGCGCTAGGCTATGGGTCGCCGCCCGCCTAGCGCCTAGCGCCTTTTAGAACCTTGGTATATATACCTAATTATATATATACGTACCTAAATATATTTATACCTAATTATATATATATACACCTAATTATATATATACATAACTATATTTATACCTAATTATATATATATATATATATATATATATATATATTCCGAAAAATATATATATATATATATCGTCCTACAAATTAAAAAAAATATTTATACCTAATTATATATAAATTAGTATATAAATTAGTATACTAGTATATAAATTCAACAAAATTCCACAATTAGTATATAAAAACCGTAAATTTAACAAAAAATCCACAAAATTAGTATATAAATTCCACAAAATTAACAAATTTAACAAAAAATCCACACAATTCCATAAATTTCACAAAAACCCTAAATTCCACAAAAAATTCACAAAAACCCTAAAATTCACAAAATTCGACAAAATTAATAAAAACCCTAAATGAGGCTCGATCGGGACTACCTGACATGGTGGTGCAGTCTGGACGAGGACCGGTGGTGCGGTGCGGCGGCGACGGCGGCAGGGGCGGCGGCGGCAGCGGGTTTCGGGTCGGCTAGGGGCGGCTGCGGCTAGGGGCGGCTGCGGCTAGGGGCGGCTGCAGCAGGGGCGGCTGCGGCGGCTGCGGCAGGGGCGGGTAGGGGCGGCTGCGGCAGGGGCGGCTCGGGGCGGCGGCGGCAGGGGGTTTCGGGTCGGGGAGGGGTCGGGCAGGACGGGGAGGAGGCGGGGAGGGGGAGGGTCGGTCGGCGTCGGGGAGGGGCGGTGGTGGTCGGTCGGCGTCGGGGAGGGGCGGGCGGCTGCAGCAGGTGGGGATTTAGGGATTTAGGGTTAGCAGAAAATAAGGGAGGCGCGCTCTGTTTCGGTTTAAATCGAAGGACTATAGCCGACGATGTAATTTTAATTCGTCGGCTATAGTGATAGCCGACGAAATTCGTCGGCTATACTCTTACGGGCCGGGCAAAAATCCGGGCCGGGCCGAAGTTGGGCTTCGCGGGCCGGTTATAGCCGACGAATTTAGGCATATCGTCGGCTATAATATGCATATCGTCGGCTATAATATGAATCTCGTCGGCTATACTTTACGCTCTCAGCAGCCGTCAGATCTCGCCCATCCAACGGCGGACAATGAAACGGCGCGGATCGCAAGAGTTTAGCCGACGAGGTTAAGTATTTCGTCGGCTATACCCTGGTCAACTTTTGGTCAAACCTCTAAACGCTTTACAACGGCAATTGACCCATCTAAATGACGTTTTTTGGCCTGACCTTCAACAGAGAATAGTTTCAAATCGATGGGACGCAACTAACCGTATAAAAATTTTCCTCCAAATATTTACCGACCGTCAGGCTACCCATAGGAAAACGGAAGTAAAAAACACCTAACCGCAACATTCGACACACAGATTTTGTCGGAATCTTCCCATTTTTCAACCGTAGTCGTATTTCAATATTTCGGTCGTATCTTATTTCACGACACTTTTGCATTTGAACGGTCTACGTATGGTAACTATTTGAAACTATACATTCACTTAAACACTTAGTAAATAAGTTAAGGAACATTAGTGCATATGTTCCGATTTCGAATCTAAAAGTTTGGAAAATCTATTCCAACCGTCAGATATCACCGTTAAGATGAAATACATGTATGAAAAAAAATCCAACTACATCTGACAACGTTAAAGGCTCGATCGGTACGGTCAAACTGCAAAGTCAAACCTCTAAACGCTTTAAAACGGAAATTGGCCCGTCTAAATGACGTTTTTTTGCCTGACCTTCAACAGAGAATAGTTTCAGATCGATGAGACGCAACTAATCGTATAAAAATTTTCCTCAAAATATTTACCGAACGTCAGGCTACCCATAGGAAAACGGAAGTAAAAAACAGCTAACCGCAACATTCGGGACACAGATTTTGTCGGAATCTTCCCATTTTTCAACCGTAGACGTATTTCAATATTTCGGTAATATCTTATATCACGACACTTTTGCATTTGAAGCGTCTACGTATGGTAACTATTTGAAACTATACATTCACTTAAACACTTAGTAAATAAGTTAAGGAACATTAGTGCATATGTTCCGATTTCGAATCTAAAAGTTTGGAAAATCTATTCCAACCGTCAGATATCACCGTTAAGATGAAATACATGTATGAAAAAAAATCCAACTACATCTGACAACGTTAAAGGCTCGATCGGTACGGTCAAACTGCAAAGTCAAACCTCTAAACGCTTTAAAACGGAAATTGGCCCGTCTAAATGACGTTTTTTGGCCTGACCTTCAACAGAGAATAGTTTCAGATTGATGAGACGCAACTAATCGTATAAAAATTTTCCTCAAAATATTTACCGAACGTCAGGCTACCCATAGGAAAACGGAAGTAAAAAACAGCTAACCGCAACATTCGGGACACAGATTTTGTCGGAATCTTCCCATTTTTCAACCGTAGACGTATTTCAATATTTCGGTAATATCTTATTTCACGACACTTTTGCATTTGAAGCGTCTACGTATAGCAACTATTTGAAACTATACATTCACTTAAACACTTAGTAAACAAGTTAAGGAACATTAGTGCATATGTTCCGATTTCGAATCTAAAAGTTTGGAAAATCTATTCCAACCGTCAGATATCACCGTTAAGATGAAATACATGTATGAAAAAAAATCCAACTACATCTGACAACGTTAAAGGCTCGATCGGTACGGTCAAACTGCAAAGTCAAACCTCTAAACGCTTTAAAACGGAAATTGGCCCGTCTAAATGACGTTTTTTGGCCTGACCTTCAACAGAGAATAGTTTCAGATCGATGAGACGCAACTAATCGTATAAAAATTTTCCTCAAAATATTTACCGAACGTCAGGCTACCCATAGGAAAACGGAAGTAAAAAACAGCTAACCGCAACATTCGGGACACAGATTTTGTCGGAATCTTCCCATTTTTCAACCGTAGACGTATTTCAATATTTCGGTAATATCTTATTTCACGACACTTTTGCATTTGAAGCGTCTACGTATAGCAACTATTTGAAACTATACATTCACTTAAACACTTAGTAAACAAGTTAAGGAACATTAGTGCATATGTTCCGATTTCGAATCTAAAAGTTTGGAAAATCTATTCCAACCGTCAGATATCACCGTTAAGATGAAATACATGTATGAAAAAAAATCCAACTACATCTGACAACGTTAAAGGCTCGATCGGTACGGTCAAACTGCAAAGTCAAACCTCTAAACGCTTTAAAACGGAAATTGGCCCGTCTAAATGACGTTTTTTGGCCTGACCTTCAACAGAGAATAGTTTCAGATCGATGAGACGCAACTAATCGTATAAAAATTTTCCTCAAAATATTTACCGAACGTCAGGCTACCCATAGGAAAACGGAAGTAAAAAACAGCTAACCGCAACATTCGGGACACAGATTTTGTCGGAATCTTCCCATTTTTCAACCGTAGACGTATTTCAATATTTCTTTCGTATCTTATTTCACGACACTTTTGCATTTGAACGGTCTACGTATGGTTTCGGTCAATATACTTGAGTTCCCTGATGCAGAAGGTCGATCTGATATAAGAGTTATAGCCGACGAATACCCTCCTCGTCGGCTATAACCAAAAACTTTTCGTCGGCTATAACTATTATAGCCGACGAATACCATTCTCGTCGGCTATAACCAAAAACGTTTCGTCGGCTATAGTTATAGCCGACGAGTTGTCGGCAGTCGTCGGCTATAATATTATAGCCGACGATGTGGCCGACGAAGTAGTAATTCGTCGGCTATAAGGGGTTATAGCCGACGAGATACTATTTCGTCGGCCGTTTTTTCCCATATCGTCGACTATATCCCCTTTTCTGGTAGTGCAAGTGGATGAATATCTACAGTACACTTCTTCGTTGTTGGAGGAGGGTCATCGTAATCCTACCAATCACCGTAAGGTCCGAAGTATCCTCAAAGATCTAGGGCTTTCCTACATTAAGATCCATGCATGCGCATTTGACTGCGTTCTCTTCTGGGGTAAAAATGCAGAAGGGAATGACCTTGCTAGCCTTGACGCATGTCCGCTATGTCAGTCTGACCGATATAAGTTGACGGGAGCAGGTAATAGGAAACCTGTGAAAGTGCTTCGGTATTTTCCGTTGAAAGATAGGCTTGAGCAGTTGTACATGTCAGAAACCACCGCAAAAGCTATGAGATGGCACGGTGAGCGGGACGCGGGAGACGCAGATATCATGACACACATCTCTGACGGAGCGGCTTGGAAGCATATAAACAATGAGTTTCCTCATTTTGCATCAGTGTGTTTCTTCCGGTGGATCACCACTGGCGTTACGAGTCCGCCGTATTTGATGGAACCGAAGAACACTGTGGTCCCCCCAGAAGATGGACGGGAAGAGAAATTTTAGCAGTGCTTAATGAGTACGATTTTGGGCCCCTCAGCAATCATCCCGACATTGTAGCGGAAATACCTAAAAGGCCTGAGGAGTACAAATTCTGGACACATAAGAGCATATTGTGGGAACTCCCGTACTGGTGTGAGTTGCTAATCCGTCACTTCCTAGACGTTATGCACATAGAAAAAGATGTTTCTGAAAGTGTGGTGGGCACAACGCTGAACTTGGAGGGGAAGAAGAAAGACGGTCCTAAGGCTCGCACTGATCTGCAAAACATGAATATCAGAAAACAACTATGGTTGAAACAAGGGAAGAGAAAAATGCCTCAAGCTCCTTACACCGTCAAGCCTGAGCATAAATCAGAAATTTTCCATTGGATAAGTCGGGCCAAGTATCCTTCAGGCTTTGCTGGAAATATAGCCAAGTGTGTGAACAGACAATTCAACAATCTTTAAGGGTTGAAAAGTCATGACAATCATATCCTGCTACAACGTCTCTTCCCTGTTTTCATTCGACCGTTCTTTCCCCGTCACGTTGTGGAGCCGTTTGTAGCGTTGGCAAGATTTTATCCGTTAGTGGTTTGGCCAACAGTTTAGCCGACGAAAATTATATGTCGTCGGCTAAACTCTTGCGATCCGCTTATTGTCCGCCGTTGGATGGCTCAGATCCAACGGCTGTGATTTTCCAAAGTATAGCCGACGAAATATTTGAATTCGTCGGCTAAACTCTTGCGATCCGCGCCTTTTCATTGTCCGCCGTTGGATGACTCAGATTAGACGGCTGCTGATCTCCTAAAGTATAGCCGACGACATTCAAAGAATAGCCGACGACATTCAAAGTATAGCCGACGATGTTAAAGTTTTCGTCGGCTATAGTTAAGAATAGCCGACGAAATCTTTTTTAATCGTCGGCTATTCTTTCAGGTATAAATCAGAAACTGTCGAACCCTAGCCGACTTTTTCCTCTCTTCCTTCTTCTCTTCCTCCTGCTGCTCCAATCTGCCGCAAAGAGTTCGTTTCCGCCGCGCTACTCCTCCTCCTCCTCAAATCGGCGCCTAATCTCTCCTCCAATTCCGGCCTCCTCCGATCCTCCTCCGATTCTCCTCCTTCCTCAAGCAATTCCGGTCGGCCTCCTCCTCCTCCTCCTTCCCCTCCGCCTTCCCCTCCTCGTCCGACCTCCTTCCCCTCCTCCTCCGGCCTCCTCCTCCGATCCGGTTAAATTTTTTTTTTTTCAATTTACTTTAATTTTATAAATTGTTATATATTTAATTTTAATTATATAAATTGTTATATATTTGTTAATAAATTTAATTTTAACAAATTGTTATATATTTGTTAATAAATTTAATTTTAACAAATTGTTATATATTTAATTTTAATTATATAAATTGTTATATATATAATAAATTGTTATATATTTGTTATATATTTAATTTTAATTATATAAATTTTTATATATTTGTTATATATTTGTTAATAAATTTAATTGTTATATATTTTTTATAATTTAGGTATATAAATTATTATATATTTAATTTTAATTATATAAATTGTTATATAATAAATTGTTATATATTTGTTATATATTTAATTTTAATTATATAAATTGTTATATATTTTTGTTAATATATAAATGGTTATTTTTATTTATATATATGTTAATCATGAAATATAGTTATATTTGTATATAAATAGTTATATTTAGGTTAACGGTTAGTATTATTTGAAATTAGTACAAATTTAAATATTAATTTGTTAGTATGTTTTGAAATATGTTAGTATTAGTGGTTATTATATTAATTAGAATTTGTTATTTAATGTAATATAATTTAATATTAATTAATGTATTAATGCCTCAAGCTGCAGATGGCCGATGCATTCAGACAGTTCTTCGGAGGCCGTCGTTCCAGATCTATGGGTTCTGGAAGTTCCGCCGGTTCCGCAGAGTCCGACAGGACCCTTAGTCAGCCTGAGAGGACCACCACCCAGCCGCGGAGAAGTGTGGATTCATCCCAGCCGCGGAGGCCTGTGGATTCATCCCAGCCGCGGAGGCGTGTGAGTTCTCGGCACCAGACCCTTCTCCAAGCGGGGCGGCCATCGAGCAATTCACGTCCCCCTGTCTGGCTAGATGCTCCGAGGTTCAGTAGGCAGCTATTTCAGGACGAGATAGCTGTAGACGTTCCTCAGGTTCGTATGCCTGAGGTTCATCGGGAGCCGATGACGAGTCTGACGACGTCTGCTGCTGACTCGACTGAGGGGTCTACTCTCCCAAATCAGCTCTACCTCCCGAACAACATTCCTGCAATACCCGAGGTCGACTTTCGAGGTGTGCCACTACCAGAAAAAAGATCATTACCGACGAAAAAAAAAAAACGGCCGACGACATACTTTTTTCGTCGGCTATTCCCAAAAATGGCCGACGATTTTTTATTTCCTCGCTAAAAATAAAAAATCGTCGGCTATTCCCCAAGAATGGCCGACGATTTTTTCTTTCGTCACTAAAAAATATTTTTCGTCGGCTATACCCCTAGAATGACCGACGAGTTAAAATTTTCGTCGGCCTTTCTCTTAAAGTATAGCCGACGAAAACTTTTGAAAGTTTGGCCGACGAAATTGGAATTTTCGTCGGCTATAAGTCTTTATATTTTCAGATCTGGACAGAAGCTGCTCATTTCAAAAGAAACGAAAAAAAAACGGGAGAAAGAGTGAAAAATCTGTGGGTATTGTTGAAATCCGTCATCTCTTACATTGTGGAGCTATATATAGGTACGTATATGTGTATATATGTTGATTTTGAGTTTTAGTTGAGTTGATTTTGAGTTCTGAGTCCTCTTTTATTCGCCTAGACACGCCGGTGCGAATTCGACGTGAAGAGCCACTGCTTGTTCATGTTGATCCAAATGAAGAAACTAACGAGGACTCTAGTGGTGAGGAAAGACATAGATTACCCCTATCGAGCAATTCAGAAACCGAAGAAGACTCATCCGATGATTCCGATTACAATCCGACGGATTAAGTAATTTAGATGATGTAATCCTTTCATTTGTAATCCACTCATTTCTAATGAACGGGCATGGGGATGAGCCTCCCAACTAGGCTGGGTTCCAAACCCCTTAAAAAAAATTTGAAATATGTTGACTGTTGGGTTTCTGTTTTTTTAATGTTCAATTTTGGTTATATATGAACAGGACATAGGAATACGAGAGGTGTAACACAACTGATTTTTTTATTTTTTTCAAAGACTAGCCGACGAAAAATGCATTATTTCGTCGGGCAAAACTATATTGAAAAATACATATTTTATTTTAGACACAAAACGACAAAAGAATAGCCGACAAGTACTAGGTTTGATTTCGTCGGCTATGATAAAAAAAAAAAAACAAAAACAGACCCCCTTCCATTTTCTATCACTATCGACAACCCATTGCTTCATCCTTCAAATGCAAATGTGTCATGAAATAAGATATGATCGAAATAATGAAATACGTCTACGGTTGAAAAATGACAAGATTCCGACAAAATCTGTGTGCCGAATGTTGCGGTTAACTGTTTTTTACTTCCGTTTTCCTATGGGTAGCCTCACGTTCGGTAAATATTTTGAGGAAAATTTTTATACGATTAGTTGCGTCTTATCGATTTGAAACTATTATCTGTTGAAGGTCAGGCCAAAAAACGTCATTTACACAGGCCAATTTCCATTTCTAAGCGTTTAAAGGGTTGACTCACCCGGTTGACCGTCCCGATCGAGCCTTTAATGTTGTCAGATGTAGTTGGATTTTTTTTCATACATGTATTTAATCTTAACGGTGATATCTGACGGTTGGAATAGATTGTCCAAACTTTTAGATTCAAAATCGGAACACATGCACTAATGTTCCTTAACTTGTTTACTAAGTGTTTAAGTGAATGTATAGTTTCAAATAGTTACTATACGTACACTCTTCAACTGCAAATATATCGTCAAATAAGATATGACCGAAATAATGAAATACGTGTACGGTTGAAAAATGACAAGATTCCGACAAAATCTGTGTGCCGAATGTTGCGGTTAACTGTTTTTCACTTCCGTTTTCCTATGGGTAGCCTCACGTTCGGTAAATATTTTGAGGAAAATTTTTATACGATTAGTTGCGTTTCATCGATTTGAAACTATTATCTGTTGAAGGTCAGGCCAAAAAATGTCATTTACACAGGCCAATTTCCATTTCTAAGCGTTTAAAGGGTTGACTCACCCGGTTGACCGTCCTGATCGAGCCTTTAACGTTGTCAGATATAGTTGGATTTTTTTTCATACATGTATTTAATCTTAACGGTGATATCTGACGGTTGGAATAGATTGTCCAAACTTTTAGATTCAAAATCGGAACATATGCACTAATGTTTCTTAACTTGTTTACTAAGTGTTTAAGTGAATGTATAGTTTCAAATAGTTACTATACGTACACTCTTCAAATGCAAATATGTCGTCAAATAAGATATGACCGAAATAATGAATATACGTGTACGGTTGAAAAATGACAAGATTCCGACAAAATCTGTGTGCCGAATGTTGCGGTTAACTGTTTTTCACTTCCGTTTTCCTATGGGTAGCCTCACGTTCGGTAAATATTTTGAGGAAAATTTTTATACGATTAGTTGCGTCTCATCTATTTGAAACTATTATCTGTTGAAGGTCAGGACAAAAAACGTCATTTACACAGGCCAATTTCCGTTTTAATTTATAGCGTTTAGAGGTTTGACTTCGTTGTTTGACCAAAGGTTTAGCCGATGAAATATTTGATTTCGTCGGCTAAACTCTTGCGATCCGCTTATTGTCCGCCGTTGGATGGCTCAGATCCAACGGCTGCTGATTGTCCAAAGCATAGCCGACGAAATATTTAAATTCGTAGGCTAAACTGTTGCGATCCGCGCCTTTTCATTGTCCGCCGTTGGATGGGGGAGATCGGACGGCTGCTGAGCGCCTAAAGTATAGCCAGTGTTCTAAAAGGCGAGCTAGGCGACCGCCTAGGCGCTAGGCGAGCCAAAATGAGGGAATTTTGCCTATAATCGAGATATTCCACGTTTTGGGCTTCTGGGCGGGCCTGGGCGGAAAAAAAAAAAAAAAAAAACCAAATTTTGATGGATTGTGTTACTTATTTCATTTGAGCTATATTTTGGTTGGGATATTATGACATTTTATTAATTTTAGTCTATATTTTTGCTAATTAAATTATAGAAATATTTTAAATATTCATTATTTCACATATATAAATATTTATATATATTTAATTAATATCGCCTAGAAAACGCCTAGAAAACGTCTAATTCCGATTAATCCACGCCTAGTCGCCTAGGCGCTAGAAGGTGCCTCTACCGATTAGTGTCGCCTAGCACCTTTTAGAACCTTGAGTATAGCCGACGACATTCAAAGAATAGCCGATGACATTCAAAGTATAGCCGACGATGTTAAAGATTTCGTCGGCTATAGTAAAGAATAGCCGACGAAATCTTTTTTAATCGTCGGCTATTCTATCGGGTATAGGTCTGAAACTGCCGAACCCTAACCTCCATTTTCTCCTTTTTTCTGCTTTCTCCTCCGTTTTTCTGCTTTCTCCTCCGCAGCAATTCAGACAGAGCCGCACCGCCGCTCTCCTCCTCCTCCTCCTCCTCAAATCGACGACGAATTCTCCTCCTCCTCCTCCATCCGGCCGAATTCTCCTCCTCCTCCTCAAGCCGCCGGCCTCCTCCTCCTCCTCCTCCTCCGATTCGATCCGGTATTTTTTTTTTCAATTTAATTTAATTTAATTTAATAAATTGTTATATATATATATATATATATATTTAATTTTACTTATATAAATTGTTATATATTTGTTATATATTTTATTTTAATTATATAAATTGTTATATAATAAATTGTTATATATTTGTTATATATTTAATTTTAATTATATAAATTGTTATATATTTGTTAATAAATTTAATTGTTATATATTTGTTATAATTTAGGTATATAAATTGTTATATATTTAATTTTAATTATATAAATTGTTATATAAATTGTTAAATTAATTATATATATAAATTGGTAGTCTAATTATATATATATATATATATATATATATATATATATGTTAATAAAGAAATATAGTTATATTTGTATATAAATAGTTATATTTAGGTTAATGGTTAGTATTATTTAAAATGGCCGCGGCTGCAGATGGCCGATGCATTCAGATAGTTCTTCGGAGGCCATCGTTCCAGATCGAGAGGTTCTGGAAGTTCCGCCGGTTCCGCAGACTCCGACAGGACCCTTAGCCAGCCTGAGAGGACCACCAGCCAGCCGCGGAGGAGTGTGGATTCCTCCCAGCCGCGGAGGAGTATGAGTTCTCAGCACCAGACCCTTCTCCAGGCGGGGCGGCCGTCGAGCAGTTCACTTCCGCCTGTCGGGCCAGATGCTCCGAGGTTCAGTCGGCAGCTATTTCAGGACGAGATAGCTGCAGACGTTCCTCAGATTCGTATGCCTGAGGTTCATCGGGAGACGATGAGGAGTCCGACGACGTCTGCTGCTGACTCGACTGAGGGTCCTACTCTCCCAAACCAGCTCTACCTCCCGTACAACATTCCTGCGATACCGGAGGTCGACTATCGTGGTGTGCCCATATGGCCTGATATGCCTCAGTACGTGAGTGCTGCGGAGGCATACCAGCAGCAGCCATTTGAGAACCCTGACCTCCTGATTTCGGCGAGAAGAAAAGGAAAGTCGACAGACGGGTTATCGAGTTCAGGTAACATTCGATTTTATTAATTAAATATTTTATTAAAATTAACGCACTAATATTTAATTTTATTAACCAATCATCGTTTATGTGATAGGGACATCCGCTAGCAGTTCAACAAGGAATACGAGAGGTGTCATATGTTTTGACACGCTCAGGAGAACTGTTGATCTGAGGGGGAGGATCTAGATCAACGAACCTCCAAATCAGGAGGTTCAGGGAAAAAAAAACGCGACTACTCGGGTTGCGTGGGGCACTGATTAGGGACAGAGTCCCTATGTTGTGGACCCGGTGGGCTGATGTGCCCGAAGAGATAAAGAGGGAGGTGAACAACGCCGCGTCGGTGAGTAATTTAAAAAATTTAATTTATTTATCGTAATATTTAATAATTTTCGGTATTGTTACAATTGTAAAACTAATAAAATATTATCTTTCAGACATTCTTCGAGATTGCCGAACACAAGAGGGATTGGGCGGACTCCGTGCGGAACTCGAGGTACGTTGGGAATTCCTCATGTTATAATTTGAAATATTTTATGATATTAATAATATTTCTAATGCACTTTTGTTTTTTTCGTAGGTTCAAAGAGTGGAAGAACGAGCTCCGTTCCCACTATAACGAATACCACAACCGTGGTCGTATGGGTACTCCCAGAGAGTTCATGTTCAGGGAGTACGAGTGGCGTTGGTTGAAGACAGTAGACTTCAACAACCCAGTTATGCAGGTAAATACTAAACTTCACTACAAATGTTTATTTTGTTAAAATTTTAATTATTAGTTTAATTATTTTATAATTATTACACTAATATTTTTTTATGCATTTTTCTAATATTTTCTTATTTTTTTTGAAGCAACGTTCTCGGATAAACTCTGAGAACCGCCGCTGTAACACAACCCCCCATCATGCTGGTTCTAGGCCGTTTGCACAATATCAGGAGGAGGCGCTTAGAGATCATCCTGATAGCAACCCGTACGTAGAGACGTTCAAGATCGCTTATCCACAAGCGACAGAACAGCTCGTAAGTCGTTCATTACGATTTTAAAATTTTAATTATTAATTTTACTTAATTATATATTTGTTAGAATATTAATTCTTTTTTTCCCGTCTAATTAGGAGAGGGTTAACCAGGCCGAAGAAGAGGTGTTCCAGCAAGTAGTTTGGGAGACACAACCGAACATTTCAGAGGCAGATCTGGAAGAAGCCCTGCGCCAGGTCGACCGGTCCAATGTCCAAACGGCAGCGAGGATGTTCGACGCAGCCTTCCCAAACCGCTCAAACAACTACTACTGCCGGGGTTTGGGAAGTTCTGGACTAGGGCTCCTGAAGACCACTAAGGGAGGTAAAAAGAAGGGAGGCGGGGAGAGCCAACATGTGAGGGGGGAAGTGCGGAGATTGGCAGAAGAAAATGCCAGGTTGGCGGCCGAGTTCCAGAGATCACAGGAGGAACAACGCAGATCACAGGAGCAACACCGCAGAACACAGCAGTATTATTTAGATCTGTCCAGTTGGCATACTGAATGCGAGAGAATTCGGCTACACAACTACGCCGGTCAACAAAACTGGTGGTATGAGATGTTCGCCGCACAACAACAAAGCCTTGAACCCCCGCCCCCGTTTCAGCCGTTAGTTGAACCTCCAATGCCTCAACCTCCCGAGTTCGGTCAGCAGGATGACGAGCATGATGGAGAGCAGGATGCTGGAGATGACGTGGTGGACTTTAGTGGTTTAGGTGATGATTAGGGTTATATTTTATGTATATTGGAACGAATTAAATAATAAGTCATTTAGACGTGTTTCTTGTTGGTGCAAATGCATGGACTGTCTGTGTGATTTGCAGGTTGCTTGGAATGGTAATTTAGAAAATAATTTAATTTTTTTTTCACCAAATGTAAGAATAGCCGACGATTTTGGTATTATTTCGTCGGCTATAAGCACTATAGCCGACGATTTTTACCAATATTCGTCGGCTATAAGTCTTATAGCCGACGAAAATTACCTTATTTCGTCGGCTATAACTAATTAATGCCTATTAAAATATTAATATATTTCGACGAAATAACCGACGAAATAGATGAAATCGTCGGCTATAGTTCAGAACAAATAGCCGACGAATTTCGTCGGCTATAGTTTACGATATCGTCGGCCATACTCGAAAATACCCGACGAATTTCGTCGGATATTTTGCCAAGGTTTGGTCGACGAAATGATGTTTCGTCGGTAAAGTCGTCGGCCATACTCGCATATAGCCGACGATTTCCTTTTTTTCGTCGGCCATTGGTATAGCCGACGGCGTTTTTCCGACGAATTATAGCCGACGAAAATTTCGTCGGCAGAAGGTATAGCCGACGAAATTTCGGCATTGCCGACGAAATTTTTTTCGTCGGCTATGCCCTCGGATCTGGTAGTGATGCCCATATGGCCTGATATGCCTCAGTACGTGAGTGCTGCGGAGGCATTCCAGCAGCAGCCATTTGAGAACCTGACCTCCTGATTTAGGCGAGGAGAAAAGGAAAGTCGACAGACGAGTCATCCAGTTCAGGTAACATTTGATTTTATTAATTAAATGTTTTATTAAAATTAACGCACTAATATTTAATTTTATTAACCAATCGTCGTTTATGTGATAGGGACAGCCGCTAGAAGTTCAACGAGGAATACGAGAGGTGTCATATGTTTTGACACGCTCAGGAGAACTGTTGAGAGCAGCGGGAGGATCCGGATCAACGAACATCCTAATCAGGAGGTTCAGGGGAAAAAACGCCGCGACTACACGGGTTGCGTGGGGGCACTGATTAGGGACAGAGTCCCTATGTTGTGGACGCTGTGGGCTGATGTGCCCGAAGAGATCAAGAGGGAGGTGAACAATGCTGCGTCGGTGAGTAATTTAAAAAATTTAATTTATTTTACGTAATATTTAATAATTTTCGGTATTGTTATAATTGTAAAACTAATAAAATATTATCTTTCAGACATACTTCGAGATTGCAGAACATAAGCAGCATTGGGCGGACGCGATGCAGTCGTTGAGGTACATTGGGAATTCCTTATCTTATAATTCGAAATATTTTATGATATTAATAATATTTCTAATGCACTTTTATTTTTGCCGTAGGTTCAAAGAGTGGAAGAACGAGCTCCGTTCCCACTTTAACCATTACGACAACCGTGGTCGTATGGGTACTCCCAGAGAGTTCATGTTCAGGGAGTACGAGTGGCGTTGGTTGAAGACAGTAGACTTTAACAACCCACTTATGCAGGTAAATACTAAACTTAACTATAAATGTTTATTTTGTTAAAATTTTAATTATTAGTTTAATTATTTTATAATTATTACACTAAAATTTTTTGATGAATTTTTCTAATATTTTATTATTTGTTTGAAGCAACGGTGTCGGGTAAACTCTGCGAACCGCCGCCGTAACACAACCCCCCATCATGGTGGTTCTAGGCCGTTTGCACAATATCAGGAGGAGGCGCTTAGAGATCATCCTGATAGCAACCCGTACGTGGGGACGTTCAAGATCGCTTATCCACAAGCGACAGAACAGCTCGTAAGTCGTTCATTACGATTTTAAAATTTTAATTATTAATTTTACTTAATTATATATTTGTTAGAATATTAATTATTATTTTTTCCCGTTCAATTAGGAGAGGGTGAACCGGGCCGAAGAAGAGGTGTTCCAGCAAGTAGTTCGGGGGACACAACCGAACATCTCAGAGGCAGATCTGGAAGAAGCCCTGCGCCAGGTCGACCGATCGAATGTCCAAACGGCAGCGAGGATGTTCGACGCAGCCTTCCCACACCGGTCAAACCAATACTACTGCCGGGGTTTGGGAAGTTCTGGAATAGGGCTCCTGAAGACCACTAAGGGAGGTCAAAAGAAGGGAGGCGGGGACAGCCAACAGATGAGGGGGGAAGTGCAGAGATTGACCGCAAGATTGGAGGCCGAGTCCCAGAGATCACAGGAGCTACGCCGCAGAACACAGCAATATCATTTGGATCTGGCCAGTTGGCATGCTGAATGCGACAGAGTTCGGCAACACAACTACGCCGCCCAATAAAACTGGTGGTGTGATATGTTCGCGGCACAACAACACGCCCTTGAACCCCCGCCCCTGTTTCAGCCGTTAGTTGAACCTCCAATGCCTCAACCTCCCGATGATGACGTGGTGGACTTTAGTGCTTTAGGTGATGATTAGGGTTATATTTTATGTATATTGGAACAAATTAAATAATAAATCATTTAGACGTGTTTCTTGTTGGTGCAAATACATGGATTGTCTTTGTGATTTGCAGGTTGCTTGGAATGGTAATTTAGAAAGTAATTTAATTTTTTCCCCCCAAATGTAAGAATAGCCGACGATATTGGCATTATTTCGTCGGCTATAAGCATTATAGCCGACGATTTTTACCAATTTTCGTCGGCTATAACTTCTATAGCCGACGAAAATAACATTATTTCGTCGGCTATAACTAATTAATACCTATTAAAATATTAATATATTCTGACGAAATAACCGACGAAATAGATGGAATTGTCGGCTATATTTCAGAACAAATAGCCGACGAATTTCGTCGGCTATAGTTTACGATATCGTCGGCCATACTCGAAAATATCCGACGAATTTCGTCGGATATTTTGCCCAGATTTGGTCGACGAAATTAATTTTCGTCGGTAACGTCGTCGGCCATACTCGAATATAGCCGACGATTTCGTTATTTTTGTCGGCCATTGGTATTACCGACGGCGTTTTTCCGACGAATTATAGCCGACGAAAATTTCGTCAGCAGAAGGAATAGCCGACGAAAATTCGGCATAGATCGTCGACTATTCCCTCGGATCTGGTAGTGGCTATATATTGCAAACTATATATATCCCAATGTAATGATACAGTAGTTGGTGGGGTTGGTCTACACTTCACTGACAATGTCAATGTACTTCGACCTTAGAGTTAGAGAAGTGAAATTCACCTTCTTAAATAAGCAGGGTACTTTCATTTCATGTAAAGGTAGATTACACAGAAGTTGCAGAACAGAAGAAAAGAACACTTCACTAAAAAATATTGATCGGCAGAATTGTGAATTGATGATCGACTCTCAGAAATAAGATCCATGCTCCAATGTAGCTGACTCAATTTAGGGTTTGCGATTAACAGCAGCAGAAAGAAACATGCGACTCTTGGCAAAGAAATTTCTTCAACAAATTGCACTATTATTCATAATGATAATGATGTCAAGAAGCTAGTTATATTACAAGAAATCAGTACAGCGGCAATATAACTTAATTAAATGCAGAATATCATACTATACGTCACAAATAATTATATACGAACCAGCAGAAATAAGGAAAAAATCACGAAACTGCCAGTTTTGAATGTCCTCGATTGTTAGTAAGTCAAGTATAACAGTTGAAGATGACATGATCCCTTGATCCCATCAGAAAGATACCCTAGGATTGTATTTTTCTTGAAAGAGGGACTGAAGTTTTGGGCAACCAGTGGCATCCTCATCTGATTTCCAGAAAGGACTAATATTATCCGATCAGAAGGCATGCAAACGACCCTTTGCACCATCTGATATAGGAACATGTGGAGGCTTCTGAATTGAACCTTAATTTTCTGGAGTATATAAGCTGAAAAAGAAGTACACTAAGCTATCAAATGAAAGCAAGAAACAAAGTCATGAACAAAATTTACATAGGTGCTGAAGTCATATGATCTCTGCATAAGATCTCTCTCAAGCTGGATAGGAAACTTCATTAAACAATGCAAGTTTAATTTTCAAACCATATATCCTGGTAAAATAAACAACCATTAAGAGAATAAGGTACGATATGATGTGTTTGATATCTATAAAGACTGCTATTTATAAAGAAGATGGTATTGATATCTAATATATACAGGGAACAATATCGAAGCAATGTTCTGTTCTATACAGTTTGTGGTTTATTAATTTCAATATATATCTCAACAAGAACTCTCACAGCTACTCTCCTCACCCAATTAACAGATTTTTTTTGAAAAAAATGGTGGTATTTTTCATGTCACTTAGAAGTTACAGCGACGGAACAGTACGTGGTCCTAAATTTAGAGTCCGACACATAAATTTGAACCATTTCACCATTCACGGGATGAAAGAAGTTCGACCTAATTAATATATCTCTCTAATACATTCAGAGATTTGTAGCCAATGACCGAGAGAACTGTGGTGGTAGATATGTGATATAATTCCATAATTTTTATTAAAAACAAAATATGATACATATAGGACCCAAAAATATGTGAAATCATGCATCAAGCCATGGATAGTGATCGAGGCACACAGATCTCCATGTTGAAATGACTGCAATATATGAATCACTATCATGATCAATAACAAGCTAGCATCAGATATTTTTAGACACTTGAGAAGCTTCTTGATACTATCAATTATTGAAGAGGTGAAAAAATAGTTGGCAGTGAACATTATGTCTGTAGGAGGAGGAGAAGGGTTTCATGTACAATGCATGTAACATTGAAGTTGGAAGGCTTATGACTCTCATAGTTGGTCCACAAACAAGTGTAAAGGCAGAGACAAGAATGGCAGTGACAATGTGACAATGCAAGTTCCCACCATATATGATTTTGCATATCGATGATCCAAACTTGGCCAGTTCCAAACTGGTCAGTTCCAATTTTCAATGATCTACTAATTCTACAGCAGAAACCACTTGGCAGAATATATATACAGTTCATAAAATAATTATTAAAAGTTTGAATCAAAACACCTTTATCCCTCCCAAAACAACAAGTGAAAGTATTCAAAACCTGTATTTCCCAGCTTCTGTCTAGCAAATCGATCTTATGGATCGTTAAACCAAATATACATTCTTGGTAATTACAGGGAAGAGACTTGAGGCTTAATCTGTGAGTTTAACTGTGGAGTAAATACTCACCCGATTGGAGCTACAAGCTAGCCTCATAAACACTAATTGCATCTTCACACACATATATATCAAAATATAATGATTGAATTGAAATTCAAAGATCTGCATATCGAGTCGATGGCTGGATCTGAATAGAAACTCAATACTCAAAAGATGAAGAGCTAGATAAATGATCTGAAGAAACAAACCATTTTAGTGCATGCTTTGAAAGTTTGAAGCCTTCATTTGCAGGATCATCAATCAACACCCTTTTACTGGATTTGAACTGATGAGATATATATAGTACTGATATACATACCCTTGTAATCCAAAGATACGTTTCTCTCAAGGTACAGTCACAGATCTGCAAAAAGTACTACTGTCTGCTTAAGCTAATCCCTCAGTTCAACAGTACGTACTACATAAGATCCTATCATATGGCTTTTGATCGAGGTGGCATGTAGAACTTACATACCAATAGGCAATAGTGCTTTAGCAATGGAAGGCTTTGCGTCAATAAAAAATAGAAAGGGAAAAAGCTCACCTGTTTTGTCTAAAAAACCATCAAACCCTCTTCTGTATAGTGGTTTATTGCTGATGCAGCATCATCAAGATTCTCAGTACTGTCAAACAACTCTGGCAGACAGAGGGAGTTTGAGTTGCATGTGTGAATCTTGATGATGCTACACCCGCAAACAACCACTGTTGTATTCACCACCATGAAAGTACTTGATCGATCTATGTGAGGCCGATCATTTCGTAGAAATAAATAAGATGAGAAAGCTCAAAGAAATGTAGAGCAAGAAAAGAGCTTCATGTACAGAAACTAAATAGCACCATGTCCACGAGCAATCGGCTTACGTGGCCAATTACTAATGGCTAAAACATAAAGTGATCAAGCGAGAGGGGCACCCCAAGAAGAATCTAACATTGTTGAACTGCACAAAACAAAACAAAAAAATAAATCTTTTTTTTTCTTCATGCTACCCCATTTTATTCTCTCAAAACTTGTAGCACAGAATAATTATTCGAGCAAATAAAAATATTCTGTCAGAAATCATAGATTTTGAAACTGCAGGTCATCAGGTTTGTAAGATAGGATCGATCCCGACAAAAGAAAGACCAAGTATGGAACCCAAATCAGATTCCCACAAATATACTCAGGAGGAAAAACCCAGTCTTGTATTCCACTTTCTCAAAAGAAAACACAGATCGAATATCAATAGAAAAAGCTTATCAGAACCAAAGATTGCTAGGATTAAGAGAGAGAACAGAAAAATGCTCGGATTAAGATAGAGAACAGGTTACAGATCGCGATGAAGAAGGAAACCAGAAAAGGACGAAGATCACAGGCATGAGATCTAACTCTAGGGCCTATCCTCTTGTTCTGTGAGTGCGAGAGATCGATCGGTGGAAAAGTTAGGAAGCTCACAAGGATTGCACAGCGGGGAGGTAGGGTTTGTTTGGGAGAGGGAACTATATACATATATAGGGCGTGAGGCTTCGCATTACAAGTTTTGGGGTTTGATTGGTTTGATGGTTTTGTTGTACAGTAATGCGCCAAAGTGGGCACAGTTACACATCGCCATCCTCACTAAACCCTAGACTTTAATTCTCGTTATTATAGACGCCGGCCACCCACACTCTTTTCTATTTATATTGTTTTCTTATCATCGTCCATTCTATTCTCGTTAGGGAGTTTCTATTCATACCTCCAAAATCAGTATTTAGACCTCTCTATTTTTTCAAATTGATATTGACTTTGTCAACGCATGTGAATCTACCAAAAAATTATCTTACTAAATAACTCTCACCATACCAAAAAAGAATATCCATCTAATTAAAAAAATCTCACATTACCAAAAAAATCGCACCTTACCAAAAAAAAAATCGACATTAGCAAAAAAAAAATCTCACCATATAAAAAAAAATTAATTAATTACAGATTTCCTTTAAAATCTTCTAAAAAGAAAATTTTTATTAATTTTTTGGAGCTATAGGTATTTTAGAAAAATAAGAGAGGTCTAAATAGTATTTTATTTCGTTGAAAAAGTAAATTGGAGGTCTATAAAGCAAAGAGGTCTAAGTGTTGTTTTTGGAGGTATGAATAGAAGTTCCATTCTCATTATTATAGGAAATTACATCCCCAACACCTACAAAGCAAGACCAAGGACATGTATTGTCATCATCAGTCCATTGTTTCACATCACCATGCTTTTCCTCTAGATTTCAGATTTCTAATTTGGTGTTCAATAACTGCGTTGAAAATATATAAGTTTTACCTTGGATATAAAAAGCAGAAAGAAAATGGAATGGTTAGTAAGTTGTAGGCTTAGTTTGGTATTGAGGTGGAAAAACTCAAATATGGAAAAACTCAGTTTTAACTAAGCAACATCTCACCTGTTTTTTAAAATCGTGGTTTTTTTAACTAAATATTATAAATAAGCACCTTATAAAGCACTTACCAAACACATAATTAACCCATAATGATAATTATAAGTGATTGTTTACCCCAAAACGCAATACCAAACTAGGGGGGGGGGGGGGGGGGTATTGTATATGGATTTGTATGGATTTTTTTTAATTCATAGACTTTCAGAATAGTCCACAGACTTTTTAAAAAAACCACAGATTTACATAGATTTCTATCGATTTCTTTAAAATCATTGATTTTGATTACAGAATTTTATTAATTTATGAAAATTCACAGAGTTCATTATGAACGACTTATACAGATTTTACCTCAAAATAATGTTATAACAGAAAATAATTAAAACATAAAGGAAAAATATCTCAATGTAACGAATAAAACCACAGGTAAATGTATCAAATACAAAACAAAAAAATACCAAAAAAATAGTGGAAAAAAATATTTTAACAAACGTTCATGTTGGCGGACGAGTCCCTAAAACAATGAAAAGATCATTCTTCTCCTTGATCGTCACTTTCTTCATTGTAATCGTTTTCATTATTGTCATTTTGTTGAACATTTGGTTGGGCATCTTCCCACATATGACTGTCAATACTCATTCTCCATTCATTAGCACTATCTCTCTATTGTTCTTGGGTTTGAAAATCATTCCATTCAAAATTATTTTCTTGATCGGCTCTGGGGTCCTCTTCTGGATCTAGAGGAAATTCATCAGAACGGCATTCATGTCGAAGAAAATTGTGCAATCCTGCACAAGCCAAAACTAGCTCTGCTTGTGTCTTGTATGAAAATAGTGGTACTGATTTGAAAATAGTGAAACGTGACTTCAATACTCCAAATATCCTCTCAATTACGTTCCTCAAGAAAGCATGTCGAAGATTAAATAACTCAATTGCATTAACAGGATGATTTCCTTCACCAGCAAAGTCTTTGAGATGATATCGGATACCTCAAAATGGAGCTAAAAATCGGCGTCGGTTGGGAAATCCGCAGTCACCTAATAATGAAAGAAAACGTATAGTAATTAGTGAGTTATATATTAGTTACATAATTATTTTATGTAATTATTGACTTTTTATTGTCTTATATCTTATTATAGACCGACTACAAATAGTGGTACTGATTTGAAAATAGTGAAACGTGACTTCAATACTCCAAATATCCTCTCAATTACGTTCCTCAAGGAAGCATGTCGAAGATTAAATAACTCAATTGCATTAACAGGATGATTTCCTTCACCAGCAAAGTCTTTGAGATGATATCGGATACCTCAAAATGGAGCTAAAAATCAGCGTCGGTTGGGAAATCCGCAGTCACCTAATAATGAAAGAAAACGTATAGTAATTAGTGAGTTATATATTAGTTACATAATTATTTTATGTAATTATTGACTTTTTATTGTCTTATATCTTATTATAGACCGACTACAAATATGTAGTTTGATTTATATTCATTTGATCAATCTTATTCATTAATTAACGAGTATTGGAAAAAATGAAATTGAAAACTACATAATTGATTGGTGCAAACGATAATATTTGTGTTTTATGATTTCATAAATAAATGAGAAATAAATTAAAAATATTTGAAAAACAAATTCAACAACAATGAACATGTTAGTATAAAATATTATAGAAAAAATGAAAGGAAAGACAAACATGAAAGACAGATGATATGTTAAAAAATAAAAAGATGACGAAGGATTAACCTCTGCATAAGCAGAAAAAGTCTGTAGTGGACTTTTCGAAATTTTTGGTCTGGAGACTGGAAAAATATTAGAGTTTTGTGTGCATAATTTACACTACAAAGTCCATGATTATCCATGAGTTACTAATTCCATAAGTATGAATGATATTTTGAATACCCTCAAAATTCTATTCATTTTTAAAAGTCCATAATGAATACCCTTAGACTTTGGTAGACTCCATATTGATTTTTTAAAATCCTAATTGAATACACTCAGATTTTTATGGACTTTTAAATTTCTATATCGAATACACCTGGACTTTCAGATTCCATTGATTTCTATTAAACTCCCACTAATTCCATACATAATACACCCCCATAAGCCGTAATAATTTGGTTGATTTCAATCTCTCTCATAATAAGAAATTAAGCATGTAGACGTACAGCTAGGTCCATATGGACCACAATTGCGTGTTTTAGGCAAATGAAGAGAGGAGATTTTAATTGTGTAAAGGCTTGCTTAATTGTGAGCGTACCAGAGATTTTATTAATTTGTTTTACTTATTTTTGTAAGTTTGTTAAATTATAGTTTATATTATGACTGTTGTCTGGTTGATCTATTATAATCAACTTTTATTTAAAAAGAAAAAAAAATTAAGAGCATGAGAAAATATTGACTTGGATAGATTCTCTGGATGCACTTGGACATATGATTCAAAAATTTATTATAGAATGAATTTCCCATAATTTAATCTGATAAGTGGTGCTACCTTGCATATTATGAGGAAATTTTTACACCAAGTAAATGGATCCTCTACATATGCAATTATGGTGTGTGGCTGTGTGCTACTATTTTATTTTGTGTGAAATTACTTTACTTACACTACCAGAAAAAAGCCCTTTACAGACGAAAAAAAAAACGGCCGACGACATACTATTTTCGTCGGCTATTCCCAAGAATGGCCGACGATATTGTCTTTCGTCGCTAAAAATAAAAAATCGTCGGCTATTCCACAAGAATGGCTGACGATTTTTTCTTTCGTCCCTAAAAAATATTGTTCGTCGGCTATACCCCTAGAATGACCGATGAGTTAAAATTTTCGTCGCATGTTCTCTTAAAGTATAGCCGACGAAAACTTTTGAAAGTTTGGTCGACGAAATTGGAATTTTCGTTGGCTATAAGTCTTTATATTTTCATATCTGGACAGCAGCTGCTCATTTAAAAAAAAAACGAAAAAAAACGGGAGAAAGAGTGAAAAATCTGTGGGTATTGTTGAAATCCGTCCTCTCTTACATTGTGGAGCTATATATAGGTACGTATATGTGTATATATGTTGATTTTGAGTTTGACTTGAGTTGATTTTGAGTTTTAGTGATTTTGATATAGTAAGTAATTTTTTGTTTTGTTGTTGTTTTAGTGTTAGAATGTATGTATATATGTTGATTTTGAGTTGTAGTTGAGTTGATTTTAAGTTAGAGTTTAATTATGTGTTTTAATTTGATGTTATTTTAATTAGTGTTAAAATATATATATATATATATATATATATATATATAAATATGTTAATTAATGGTTGTTGATAGTGTAATGAACTTAAATAATAGTTGTTAATTAATGGTATATATATATGAGTTGATGTTGATAATAATATATATTGTAATATATATGTGTTAATTAATTTCTTATTAATTAAAGTTATACATATATATTATTATCAGGCTATATATATATGGATCGAGATAAGAGTTGGATTTCGCTTCCAAGGCATGACCGACGATACACTACAGGAGTTGTGGATTTTTTGCAGTTCATCGAGGAAAATGCAAACGGGAATGAATACCATTATTGCCCGTGTAAGAAATGTAAGTGTCGCAGTGATATGTGTCGATTTCCGATTAGGACAGTATGGGAGCACCTAAAGAGTAATGGGTTTTGGCCGAAGTACAAACATTGGATATATCACGGTGAGCCATTATTAGATGGATCGCATGATCATGGGCAGTTTTTTGAGGCGGACAGTAGTAGTACATCCAACGATCCAACAATGGCATTCGTCAACGACGTGTTTCCTTTTGAAAGCGGTGTACGTGGGGAACAATATATGCATGACCCGGTGCAGCTGTTCCCACAAGTTGTCAACACTACTGCCTTTGACAAGTATAACAAACTTATTGCATTGCAACAGACCCCTGTGTCTTCAAGTTCTGAGAAGACAGTTCTTCAAAGTGTGATGGAGGTAATGAGGATTAAAGTCGAGACAAAATCGACTATCAGGCAAGTGGATGAATATCTACAGTACACTTCTTCATTGTTGGAGGAGGGTCATCGTAATCCTATCAATCACCGTAAGGTCCGAAGTATCCTCAAAGATCTAGGGCTTTCCTACATTAAGATCCATGCATGTGCATTTGACTGCGTTCTCTTCTGGGGTAAAGATGCAGAAGGGAATGACCTTGCTAGCCTTGACGCATGTCCGATATGTCAGTCTGACCGATATAAGTTGACGGGAGCAGGCAATAGGAAACCTGTGAAAGTGCTTCGGTATTTTCCGTTGAGAGATAGGCTTGAGCTGTTGTACATGTCAGAAACCACCGCAAAAGCTATGAGATGGCACGGTGAGCGGGACACGGGAGACGCAGATATCATGACACACATCTCTGACGGAGCGGCTTGGAAGCATATTGTTTCTGCACAAACCCTGGGGCCTGGTAGAGACAGGTAAATCTTCGTACTATCTCCTGCAAACCTGCTTACTAAGGGGAATACCGGGCGGGCCGGTCTTCTCCTCTCCGATGCCTAAGTTAGTATAGTTGGAATAGATATAACTTAAGCACGTACATAAGCGGTAGGAAGGATCAGTTACCTATTAATGAGGGTAGTTGGGGCCCTTATATAGGTGGCCAGGACTGAGGTCTGGCCTTACCCTTCGATGTGGGATTGGTTCCCTTCTGTTTGCACACCAAAGGGCAGCTTTGGTGACCTCTTGGGCAGGCAGGAGCCCCCGGGCCCCGGGCCCCTGGTAGCAGGATGGACTGCTGGACCCCGAGGCCGGGTTATGGTGATCCTGTCCCGGGCCCTGGGCCGGCCCCTGGTGCAATAGCTGTGGGTCTGCAGGCCTGTTGTAGCCCCTCTGTGGCTACTGTCAACAAGTCCCCCAAGTTCCCGGTCAAGTGCAATCTTGAATGGGGACTTAATCTGTCTTGCCCTTGCCCTGCAGACCCGCAGGGTTACCAACCCAACGGTGCCCAGTCCACCAAGTCCGCGTTGAAGATTGGGCGTGACCGGGGTGAGTACCTGTTTACCGATGGTGAGCAACAATTTATGAGTACGTTTGCAATATTAGTACTGTGCTCAAGTGTTGTGGTGTTATGAGCATGGAGTGGGGTGAAACCCGGAAAGTATATGAGATGATGCCATGCAATAGATGTGTGCATGGAATGATAATGGAGCGTTGAAATCCGCCATGCAATAGATGTGTGCATGGAATGATAATGGGGCGTTGAAATCCGTCTCGCAATAGATGTGTGTATGGAATTTCGACCGGGCGCTCTGCCATATCGGTACGAAGCGGAATTCACTGGGCCTCTATCGGGCGTTCTGCCAAATTGGTACGAAGCGGAGTTCACTGGCCTCTACCGGGCGTTCTGCCAAATCGGTACGAAGCGGAGTTCACTGGGCCTCTACCGGGCGTTCTGCCAAATCGGTACGAAGCGGAGAGCATGGGACCTCGACCGGGCGTTCTGCCATATCGAGACGAGTCCATATTGCTAGGCTGCGATCTCGACCGGGCGTTCTTGCCATATCGAGATGAGTCCATATGCTAGGCTGCGAGGCGGTGGCCCCGGTGTTGCGGTCTGCTGTGGCGCCGGTTAACACTTGCTAGTTCTTCTCAGCTTGTGTTGGAATAAGCGTTGAGGCAATGGGTGGCGTTGAGGTGACAAGTCTCGCCGTAGAGCCCCAGATTGATCGCAGTTCAGTGCGATGCAGGGTTTTTATCCTGCTGGACAAGAGTAGTACATGTGTTAGATGTAAACTCACCCGGGTGTATAAAGCCCATGCCGGTCGAAAGTTCTCGTGACCGGGGTCGTGCCATGGAGCCGGGTGGACCTCGACCGGGCGTCTGCCATATCGAGACGAGTCCCCCAGTGAGATGCCATGGGGCCGGGTGGATCTCGTTCCCGGAAAAAAAAAACTCTCGAGCCTGTTGGATGATCATAACCGTGAGATGGTCTCGCGTCGGTTGAATGTACGTAACCGGTGAGATGCCATGCAACCGTGAACTGCCATGGGTACCGGATGATGGCTCATACCCGGAATAAAGCTCTCGAAGCGGTTGAAAAACTCATAACCGGTGAGATGCCTTCAAGCCGGTTGAAAGATCATAACCGGTGACTTGCAGTGAAGATGCCATGCAGCGGTTGAATGATACCTAACCTGTGAAACTGCCCAGGTACCGGATGATGGCTCATACCCGGAACAAAGCTCTCGAAGCGGTTGAAAAACTCATAACCGGTGAGATGCCTTCAAGCGGTTGAAAGATCATAACCGGTGACTTGCAGTGAAGATGCCATTGCAACGTGGAGCCTGGGGAAGTGGGGGGGGGGGCCTGACGCCTCGGTTCCCGCTCCTAACTCCCTTACCTGTCGCCAGAAGGGCGGGATAAGTGGCTGACATGCATTTAAGGAGGAAGTCCATCAGTCCCATCAGTTATGATGGCAGTGGGTAGTTTACTGATACTGGGACACGTGCTGATAGGGGGCGGTCTGAGATGGAAGGCTTGGATTCGCGAGCGTTTGAGTTGCTCTGATTGTGTGTTTGGGGGGATTACAAGCGCCTAGGGCACCGAACCTCTCTATAAAAGGGGCCTGCTCTGCCTTCTTCATTCTGTTTTGCTTCTTGCTCAGAGAGACTAAGAGAAAAAGAGAAATCCGGCAAAGCTCTGTGGAGGTGCCCCGCGACATCTGTTGCCTCAAGTGTTCTTTTACTCCTTCTCCTACCATTGCTCGCTGCTTTCGCAGGGCGGACTTTCCTCGGTTGAGCATACTAATCGGTAAGTTCTTGCTTTCTTTGCCTGGTGTTGTTCTTGTTTTTCTTTTCGGTGTTTTTGCGGCGGGGGGGGGGGGGGGGGGGGGGGGGGGGGAAGAGATCTATGTCGCCGACTGAGTTGTTTTAAGCGGAGCGTCTGCGGTAGACTTGGGGAGGGGCCGCAGAGGGCGCTGCTCTAGCCTGTTGCTGACCAGCGCTAGGGTTTTGTTTTTTCTTCCCCTTAGGTTAAAATGTCTTTTGCAAGTTCTGATGGGGCTTCCGAATCGACCGACAGGCGTCCCATTGTGGATAATGAGGAAAGACTGGAGGACTGGCTCGGTTCGGAATCCCCGGTGTCCGAAGCCGCTGACCGCTCCCGGAGAGGGGCTTCGACTTCCGGGTCCTCAGGGTCTGAGGAAATACCGCACGGGGTGCGCCTTGCTGGTGCTCCGCCCGTGAGCTACACCATCGGTAGAGGGAAGGGTGCTGTGGTTTGTGATGAGCCGGAGGGTAGCATGAGTCCCGGAGAGATTGCTGCGTTTCGGGAGACGTGGAGTATCCCGGATGAGGTGGCGCTACGGCCACTGAATCCTGGAGAGTCAGCCTGTAACCCTGAGGCAGGTTGGGTTGCCGTGCATCTAGACCAGTTTCGCCACGGGTTCTCGCTCCCGCTGTCAAACTTCGTGCAGTACATGCTCAGTGCACTGCAAGTATCTCCCGCGCAGCTTCCAGGGCTCCAGTGGAGGCGACTGCTGAGCCTCGGCTGCCTGTACGAGTTTTCCGGGATGAGTATGCCAACGGTAAACGAATTCCGGGCACTGTGGCACTGTACAGGTTGTCCTACTCGAAGAAGCGAGGGTCCCGGGGTTGCCTGTCCTTCAGCGCCCGGCGCTTCCAACCTATCATCACCAATGTGCCTACTTGGGTGGGTAACAACTGGAGGAAGAAGGTGGTGATGGCGGGCGGTATGTGGCAGAAGAGGAGTAAGATGTACCGGGTTCCTGGTGCCTTCCAGTCCCTTGGGGATCAATCGTTCGAGCTGTCCGAGTTGGAGTAGGAGAGGATCACGACCATACTCGGATGTTGGGATGATCTCGAACGGAGCTCTTACAACTTCATCCGGCGAGAAGTGCTGGAGCATTGCTGTCTTGGGCGAGATCCCGGTGCGTAGCAAGTGTTAGCGGTGATACTTTTGCTAACTTTAAATACTAACCTTTGCTCGTCCTGTAGGTGCATCTTCCCGGGCGGTCATCAAACCCGAACCACTCTATCCATGGACGGTTGAAGAGCTTCTCGCTATGCTGAAGGAGAAAGGGCGAGGCCCGTTTCACGGACCTCTGTGGACGAGGAGTCCGGTCGGCTAACGGTTCATCCCGAACCGCGGGCCTTGGATGTCTGAGACGAAGGCTACGTCCTAGTGCGTGTGAAGAGCCATCCTGCTGCACCCAAGGCGGGACCACGGTAAGGGCAAGACTACCGGGGGGCCACTGAAGATTCCCGGTGGAGTGAGCCGGATTCCATACCGGCCGGGGTCAGTCCCGCTCGTCACCCGGGTGACCCGATCAAGCGCGCAATCTTCTTCGCCTGACGGCCAGGGTGAGAAGAGGCGGAGGATCATGGACGTTCCTCCCTCCACACTGGTGACGCTGACCGGTGGGTCGTCCGGTGAGAATCTGGCCAAACGGCTCAAAGTAACCAGCGGTGCATCGAGTTCCGCTGGGCAGAAGGCTGCCGCTGCCCGGCAGAATAGTCCCGCGCCTGCGGAGACTCGGAGGGGAAGCCCGGAGAGTGCACTCGCCCGGTAGCTGGCGGCAGACTTGGCCGGCCTTGGTCTGGACAGGGCTGAGGTCACTGGAGCCTTGGCGGGCGGGAAGCGCCAAAAGTACAAGGAATCGGTCCTGCAGGTAAGAATTTCCCGGTGCCATTGTACCGCTCGAAACTCATTTCCTCTGTTGTTTGCTTAACTGGCTCTGTTTTTATGCAGCTGCTGTACAATCTGTACCAGCCCGATCCGAGCGAGGAGCTGAAGAGGCAGGTGGCCGAGCTGACAGAAGTCCGAGAGCGGCTGGAAGCAGAGAGGTCTCGGCTGGAGCGGGAGAAGGCCAGATTGGAAGAGAGGGCCAAGAAGCAGGTGGCCAAACTGGAGGAGCAGGTCCGGAGCCTGGAGAGGGAGAAGGAGCTGGCTGAGGAGGAGAAGGCCGAACTAGAGGCCAAGGTGGATGAGCTCCAGGTGGGAGTTGTCGCTGTGCGTGCCGCCTCTGCCGCTGCGGCCGGGAAAGAGGACCCGGAATTGTACGAGCGGGTTGTTCTCAGATATCATGAGAGCGATCAGTTCCTTCAAATCCTGGAGAATGCCAGGAAATCGGGCATCGCGGATGCGTACACGGAATGGGAGCAGAAGGGGTACCTGGATACTTCCCGGATGTCGAAGGCTGCTGATGAAGATATTCATGAGCAGTCGGATATCCATGAGCAGTCGGCGGAAGAGCAACCGGAAGGGGAGGGTGGACCTCAGATTGCTGAAGGCGCGGCTGCTTCATCCGGAGAAGCTGGTGGATTGCCCGCTGAGGGTAGAGGCGTAGCTCCTTAGGATTTTGCCCTTGCTTTCTTTGTAAACTTGCCGGAACGGCCTCTGCTTGTATTGTCCCTTAACTATGAATATAATTGAATTGATGGAGCCGGTAGAATTTTTCTTCGAAGTAGCTTGTATATACATCTTGATGTTACAACGGTCGAACCGGCGATATGCCAAACTAACCGCTTGGAGGCTCGACTAGTCTACCAGCCCCGGTCTTGTTCCCGGTTGGGATCTGCTCTCCTTTCCCCTATATACCGTTGGAGCTGGCCGTTACTAATCAAACCCTCCACCGCTGTTTTGAGAGCACAGCACTGGCTCGTTCGATGAGTAGCCTCATCATGATAGGAGCAGTACTTGCCCGTTTGCGCCGTGGTAAGCTTCCCCTTTGGGTACTTTCTCTTGGGCGGTGGTGGAATGATGTTCCCGTTCTCAAGCAAAATGTCCTCATACGAAGAGGTGAGAGCGGTGAAAACCTCTTGACCGGCCGGTTGTGTTGGAACGATTACCAGGGGGCGTTCTTGCATGTACTGCGTCGGCTTGTGCTCGTTCTGGGGTCGGTCATGATAGGGCTTTTGCTGCCGTTGCCCCCAATTTCTGCTGGGCCGGCTCGGTCGGGCGGATCAGTTCTCGGTTCGCTGGCTGGTCTTGTCTTCTTGGCGGGGTGGGGGGTGCTCTTCCCGGAGGTGCTCTTCTTGCTGCTGCTCTTCCCGCTTCTTCTTCAGCAGGTGCTGCCCGTACATCTCGTGATCGGCCTGGGCGTGCCGGATGACCATTGCCATCAACTCGTCATACCCTTGCGGGAGTTCCACCCGCACGGCGTAGGAAAATTTTTCCGGTCGGAGCCCTTGCTTGAACGCCATCTCGGCGATACCTTTGTCGAGGTTCCGAACCCCGGCCGTTGCCGTCTGCCAACGGTTGACGAAAGTCCTCAATTCCTCGCCAGGCGCTTGCATGCAGTTGAAGAGGATGGTCGATGTGCGGGCTCCCTCGACCCTGAGGATGAAGCGGCCTACAAACCGGTCGGCCAACTGCTCGAAGGCCTCGATTGAATTTGCCGGGAGTTCATAAAACCAGCTAAGTGCCTCCCCAGACAGAGTTTCCTGGAAAATATTGCAGCATACTGCATCGGAGTATCCCTTGGCGCATGTCTGGGACCAGAAACTATCCAGGTGCTGGTACGGGCAGCCGGATCCTGAATAGGTGAGCTTGAGGGACTTCTGGTTACCAGACCTCCCCGATTCCATAACCCTATGCGAAAAGGGGCCCATGCGCTCGTTGAACCGTGCGCCTTCCATCGGCCGTGCCGCTCTTCTCTCGCTGGCCTCCATTTGGCCCTTCAAATCCGACACAGTGTCGGCGAGCATCTGCAACGCTCGTGCAGTCGAGGTCACGGTTTCATCCTCGAACGAAGTGTGGGGCTGGCGAGGCGTCGGCGTGCTCTTTGGCGGGGCCCTGCCGGCCGGTGAATCTACTCGTCTGGGATCACTGGGCCTACCGCCCGATGACTGCCCTGCTTCAAACTGCTGAGATCGAACTGGCAGGGGTGCCTGTGCCTTGACCAAAGCGTCGTTGCGCTGTTGTCCTCTCTCCAAGGCGGCTATCAGGGCAGCGTTCCTCACGCAGGCGACTGACCTCTGCGGCCATTGCCCGTATCTCTCCCGCCATACTGCTCTGGTCGGGGCTGTACGCGGTGTCTCGGTCGCTCGGATCATCCGAGAACGTCAGAGAAAAGTCCCGGTGCACAGGCCTGTCTTCAGTTGCCGGACCTTTGCCGCGCGAGCTGTCGTGGTTTGGCCCCGGCGTGCCGGTCGGCCTCCCATAGCTCCCGCCTTCCTGATCGCCCTGGTCGCCGCGCTGCTCTCGCATAACGACCGGGGTGGAGACGAGCGTTTGCACTGGTGCAACACGCTGCTCCTCAGTGGTATTTCTTTCCTGTCTTGCTTCCGAACTCTCTGCCATCGGTAGTGCTTACGTGGTTTCTTGTCCAAGCTTCCCACAGACGGCGCCAATTGTTTCTGCACAAACCCTGGGGCCTGGTAGAGACAGGTAAATCTTCGTACTATCTCCTGCAAACCTGCTTACTAAGGGGAATACTGGGCGGGCCGGTCTTCTCATCTCCGATGCCTAAGTTAGTATAGTTGGAATAGATATAACTTAAGCACGTACATAAGCGGTAGGAAGGATCAGTTACCTATTAATGAGGGTAATTGGGGCCCTTATATAGGTGGCCAGGACTGAGGTCTGGCCTTACCCTTCGATGTGGGATTGGTTCCCTTCTGTTTGCACACCAAAGGGCAGCTTTGGTGACCTCTTGGGCAGGCAAGAGCCCCCGGGCCCCGGGCCCCTGGTAGCAGGATGTACTGCTGGACCCCGAGGCCGGGTTATGGTGATCCTATCCCGGGCCCTGGGCCGGCCCCTGGTGCACTAGCTGCGGGTCTGCGGGCCTGCTGTAGCCCCTCTGTGGCTACTGTCAACACATATAAACAATGAGTTTCCTCATTTTGCGTCAGATGTCAGAAACGTCAGGCTCGGGCTCTCAACCGACGGGTTCAACCCTTTCGGCACCATGAGTCTTTCATACAGTATATGGCCGGTGGTTTTGGTACCTTACAACCTTCCTCTGTGGATGTGCATGAAGAAGGAATATAATATGTTGACGTTGTTGATTCCGGGGCCTGGTTACCCAGGGAAATGTCTCGATGTGTATATGAGACCATTGATTGAAGAGCTTAAGGTATTGTGGGACGTTGGTCATCCCACTTTTGACAAGTACAAGAAGGAGACGTTCCAGATGCATGCCATGGTTATTGGTACCATCAGTGATTTTCCTGCTTATGGGATGTTGTCGGGCAGCGTTGTTAGGGGATACAAGGCTTGTCCAGAGTGCCTCAGCGATTATGGGAGCACCCCTCATTGCAACAAGATATGCAGAATGGGTCATCGTGTGTTCCTTCTGGCGGATCACCACTGGCGTTACGAGTCCGCCGCATTTGATGGAACCGAAGAACACGGTGGTCCTCCCAGAAGATGGACGGGAAGAGAAATTTTAGCAGTGCTTAATGAGTACGATTTTGAGCCCTCAGCAATCATCCCGATATTGTAGCGGAAATACCTGAAAGACCTGAGGAGTACAAATTTTGGACACATAAGAGCATATTGTGGGAACTCTCGTACTGGTGTGAGTTGCTGATCCGTCACTTCCTAGACGTTATGCACATAGAAAAAAATGTTTCTGAAAGTGTGGTGGGCACAACGCTGAACTTGGAGGGGAAGACGAAAGACGGTCCTAAGGCTCGCACTGATCTGCAAAACATGAATATCAGAAAACAACTATGGTTGAAACAAGGGAAGAGAAAAATGCCTCAAGCTCCTTACACCGTCAAGCCTGAGCTTAAATCAGAAATTTTCCATTGGATAAGTCGGGCCAAGTATCCTTCAGGCTTTGCTGGAAATATAGCCAAGTGTGTGAACAGACAATTCAACAATCTTTACGGGTTGAAAATTCATGACAATCATATCCTGCTACAACGTCTCTTCCCTGTTTTCATTAAAACCGTTCCTTCCCCGTCACGTTGTGGAGCCGTTAGTAGCGTTGGCAAGATTTTTCCAGAAGGTATGCACACGGGAAGTGAGAAAATCTGACCTCCGGGAAATGCAACAAGACATCGTTCATATCATGTGTAAATTTGAGATGATATTTCCTCCAAATTTTTTCGACATCATGCCTCACCTCATGATCCATCTTCCTCGGCAGTTGTTGCTTACCGGTCCTGTGCACTTCACTTGGATGTATCCGATGGAAAGGTACGTATTTTGCACCTTATGTTAATTTCCTCATCAATATATGTGATATAGTATTAATGTATTATCATAACACTTTAAAAACTTGATTTATAGGCAACTTGGACAATACGGTGATTTTGTCCAAAACAGATCCGCACCTGAAGGATGTATAGCTGAAGCATATATTGCGCACGAGTGCGTCACCTACATGAAGCTGTATTTAGGAGCGTTACAGGAAAGCATACCGGAAGATGTACCTTCACAGTTAAATCTTTCCATACTCTCCGACGATGTTGTACTCGGTGGAAACATGCCAGTTTCCTACAAGTTGAAAGATTATGAGGTAGCCATTGCACATTGGTGGGTACTAATCAACTGTCCAGAAGTTCAGTTTTGGAAGAACATGCATCTAAACTGTGATGGAGTAGCAGGTGATCTCGATTACCACAACCGGACATTCGCAGAGTATTTCGGCCGCTGGGTACGTAGCTTTAACACTATTCTATACGTGTTTATATATTACTGTGTATAATTATTCATATTTATAGTTGATTCTGATGGTTGCAGATGGACCTTATTAAAAATGATAATCACCTAAATTGGTCGCACGAACTCAGACTTCTAGCGATGAGGCCGGTCTATTCAAAAGTTTATGCGACGTGCAAGGTGAATGGTGTGTTATTTCGATGTGAAGAGAGAAACCTCAGACTGAAAACACAAAATTCAGCGGTTATGGCACATGGTGGGGATGATGGAGTTGACTATTACGGTGTTCTCCATTCAGTTGTGGAACTGCATTATGGGGAAGGCATGAAAGTGCACCTTTTCTAGTGTAGATGGTTTGACACACGGCCGCAGAGCATGAAAACCGATCAATACGGCATAACTTCTGTGAACACTAGTACATCATGGTATGAGGACAACCCGTTCGTTTTAGCCACATGGGTGAAACAAGTGTTTTATCTTGATGATCTCGCCAAGGGTGACCCGTGGAAAGTAGTCAACACTATTCACCATCGCAACATTTACCGGGCGTCTACACTTGGAGTGGCTGAAGAGAACGAGGAATGGGGCACCGCGTATCAAGAGCCCAACTCAAACGGTATTCCTGACTCCTCTTTTATTCGCCTAGACACGCCGGTGCGAATTCGACGTGAAGAGCCACTGCTTGTTGATGTTGATCCAAATGAAGAAACTAACGAGGACTCTAGTGGTGAGGAACGACATAGATTACCCCTATCGAGCAATTCAGAAACCGAAGAAGACTCATCCGATGATTCCGATTACAATCCGACGGATTAAGTAATTTAGATGGTGTAATCCTTTCATTTGTAATCCACTCATTTCTAATGAACGGGCGTGGGGATGAGCCTCCCAGCTAGGCTGGGTTCCAAACCCCTTAAAAAAAATTTGAAATATGTTGACTGCTGGGTTTCTGTTTTTTTTATGTTCAATTTTGGTTATATATGAACAGGACATATGGGTACGAGAGGTGTAACACAACTGATTTTTTTATTTTTTTCACAGAATAGCCGACAAAAATGCATTATTTCGTCGGCTATACTAATTATAGCCGACGAAAAATGCGTGATTTCGTCGGCCAAAACTATATTAAAAAATACATATTTTATTTTAGACACAAAACGACAAAAGAATAGCCGACGAGTACTAGGTTTGATTTCGTCGGCTATGATTAAAAAAAAAACAAAAAAAACCACCTTCCATTTTCTATCACTATCGACAACCCATTGCTTCATCCTTCAAATGCAAATGTGTCGTGAAATAAGATATGACCGAAATAATGAAATACGTCTACGGTTGAAAATGACAAGATTCCGACAAAATATGTGTGCCGAATGTTGCGGTTAACTGTTTTTTACTTCCGTTTTCCTATGGGTAGCCTCACGGTAGGTAAATATTTTGAGGAAAATTTTTATACGATTAGTTGCGTCTCATCGATTTGAAACTATTATCTGTTGAAGGTCAGGCCAAAAAACGTCATTTACACAGGCCAATTTCCATTTCTAAGCGTTAAAGGGTTGACTCACCCGGTTGACCGTCCCGATCGAGCCTTTAACGTTGTCAGATGTAGTTGGATTTTTTTTCATACATGTATTTAATCTTAACGGTGATATCTGACGGTTGGAATAGATTTTCCAAACTTTTAGATTCAAAATCGGAACATATGCACTAATGTTCCTTAACTTGTTTACTAAGTGTTTAAGTGAATGTATAGTTTCAAATAGTTATTATACGTACACTCTTCAAATGCAAATGTGTCGTGAAATAAGATATGACCGAAATAATGAAATACGTCTACAGTTGAAAAATGACACGATTCCGACAAAATCTGTGTGCCGGAATGTTGCGGTTAACTGTTTTTTACTTCCGTTTTCCTATGGGTAGCCTGATGGTCGGTAAATATTTTGAGGAAAATTTTTATACGATTAGTTGCGTCTCATCGATTTGAAACTATTATCTGTTGAAGGTCAGGGCAAAAAACGTCATTTACACAGGCCAATTACCATTTCTAAGCGTTTAAAGGGTTGACTCACCCAGTTGACCGTCCCGATCGAGCCTTTAACGTTGTCAGATGTAGTTGGATTTTTTTTCATACATGTATTTAATCTTAAAGGTGATATCTGACGGTTGGAATAGATTTTCCAAACTTTTAGATTCAAAATCGGAACATATGCACTAATGTTCCTTAACTTGTTTACTAAGTGTTTAAGTGACTGTATAGTTTCAAATAGTTACTATACGTACACTCTTCAAATGCAAATGTGTCGTGAAATAAGATATGACCAAAATAATGAAATACGTCTACGGTTGAAAAATGACAAGATTCTGACAAAATCTGTGTGCCGAATGTTACGGTTAACTGTTTTTTACTTCCGTTTTCCTATGGGTAGCCTCACGGTCGGTAAATATTTTGAGGAAAATTTTTATACGATTAGTTGCGTCTCATCGATTTGAAACTATTATCTGTTGAAGGTCAGGCAAAAAAACGTCATTTAC